>OOFJ01049518.1:4597-18385 GCA_900323375.1 Benthosema glaciale
CTCAGCTCCAGAGAAAGTGTGACAAATTATGGCGCTGGAAATGGATTCATCTCTAAACTCTCTTGTCGTTGTTTCAGGGGAAACGTGCAAAAAAAAAGTTAGCATCACTTATTATAGCCCCGTTTGTTTGGTTTCGTCTCCTTTTCAAACGGTGCGAACAACAACAGCAGCCCCGGAGGGTTTTAACGGGCGCTGTGTAACTTTATGTTGTACTTGTAGAAAGCAGTTAGTTAGCAGGAGGAGATGTGGGTTTAGCTCCGTAGATTAACTAGAACGGGGAAACATTCCACACACACGGCGGAACGTTCTGTGTTTACAAAGTTCCACGGCGAGTTGTTACAATGTAGCACTAAAGACACAAGCGTGGTTTATATTGTTTCGTAGTTAAACGTTACATTGTTGCGCGGTGTCAGTCGACAACTTTAGAGATGTGGGTCAACTTCCAAAATGGTCTTATCATCTTTTTCCTAGTAGTAGTAGTAGCTCACACAGAACAGGATTCAGTCTATTTACTGGAACGAACGAATCAAGCCAGCTCCGTTTGTAGCACAACTTGATAGAGCTAGTTTGTCTTGACTTTTGAGGTTAGATGCTTGTTAATAAAGGTTTAAAAGCCAGGGCAGGCACCATCTAGTATGTTGTCTAAAGAAACGTTTGAGTGGTCAGCAGTCAGCTAAGGGACTGCAATGTTCCAAGTTCCAACAACCTTGGAACCCGACATTTGAGAGGGGAATACCACGCGACAGCACAACTTGATACAATCTATAAAATTGAAGTGTAGTAGTAGTATACACTTTATAACGAGATTGTTATAAAGGCGGCCCACTTAGTGATTCTATGGTTGCAAAACTTAATTTGGTCTATCACAAATTATGTGTATTTACTATTCTCACACACAGGTAATTTGAGTATGTTTTCCTTTGGAATATATGTTTACGTTTTTGAAGATTGTGGGGTGTCTAACCCCGTGATATTAGGCCTAATACAGCCTTCTACAGGACCTGGTTGATCCTGCCCTTGGACCTTAAACCACACATTGTATCAGACACAATTGGGTGTACTGTACATTCAGACAATATTAGATATGAGGCTTTATTTATTTTATCCAGTTATCTGGTGTGAAAACGTTTTATTTATTTTATACAGTTATCTGGTGTGAAAACGTGCTGTTTAGGGTATTTTTTCTTAAAGGTGTGTGTGTGTGTGTGTGTGCATGCGTGCACGTGCATGTTTTACACAATCACTCAATTGTCCAGGTTAGCAAAGTGAACTTAATTTGGTTTTAAAAGTAGGCGTTGTTTTTTTGAGGGGCCCCTCCTATAAACAGCTATAGTGTTTAATGTTTGTGTTGTCTGAACGTAGAATTTATGTCATATGTGTCTGAGCAAATCGGCATATGTATGTCGTTGGGAACCCTTGGCCAATAAGGCACCACTATTCTTGATGATGATGTGCGATGCGCCCCTCAGTTCACACAGGTGTGATTTTTTTAATTCTTTGTATCAGGAAACTGCAGTCCCATTTGTTGGTGTATTTACAATGTTTTGTTATAGTCAATTGAGAGCTATGCATAGCCCTTTGTAGGGTTTCTTCTGTTATTAATGATTAACATAAAACCCAAAAGGGAGACATGTGTTTTTTTGTCCCCAACATTGTGTGGCATTAGCATAACATCATACTTGCCCATTGATGCCCTATGCCCACAGCATATGGTTAACTTACGCGTTTTGAGAAGAACAACAGAAACTGTATTCCTCAGGTGGGTGGAAAGAAACCAACCTATTTTTAACTTGACATGTCACAACTCATAGGCAAGCTGTGTGAATGTGGCCTTATTATAGTTATTTTAGGTTGACATTTTGGGACCACCCATCCCCATCATACTATCAAGAGAATCTACCTGGAATCCCAAGCCCCTAAAGACTGTGTGTATATATAATGTTTTTTCCCCCCCTCCTAGTCAGTTGTGTTGAGTTCCAGTAATTCTCTTTTGAGATGTGTAAAACCTGACCTGGTTGTAAGCGATGAGCATCCATTTGGGTCAATATTTTACACACTCAACCTTGGCATATATCTAAAGACACACATGGGTTCCACAGTCTCTCGGTTGACATCTGATGGTATATATATATCCTTACTTGCATAGCTCCATTCAGTCAGTGTAGCGCCACACAGGTCTTTTGTCCTTCTGTTTCCCGTGGTCATGCCGTCAGCCTATGGCCCGTTATATATGTGGGTCAGCCTCCACTCTCTTCCTACCAGGAAGTCAGCCGTCTGGCCCCACCAGCTCCAATTTTCCACTTGTGTTACTCCTTGTATCAACAACACGCCACATGTGAGACGTCACAGCTGTACGTGGACCAGCCAGAGGGCCGAAACCACGCGTTGCTGCTACAAAGTGTATTTGTATGTATGTGTATATGGATTAAATTGAGCTGTACATGAGCAATTAGAGGTGGTGTCAGGTCTGTAGGGGCGGCCAGGTTTGCTGTTTTGACCATATGTGCTTTGGAGTGTATGCGTGCTGCACATGTGTATGTTTCCTTATGTCTGTGTGTGTGTGTGTGTGCATGTGCCCATATGTCCTCCACTGTGTGCTGCTATACCTGACATTGATGTGGCTGGCTGTGTTCACAACAAAGTAAAGTGACTGTTTGACTTTTACCAGCGTAACCAAATTGCCCTTGAGGAAATCCATTTGGTTGTGGGTTGTTGAGTCAGCCCATTGTAATTGCAGGAAGAAAAACAAGACATCTTTCATGCAAATCTACGTAGATGTAATAATAATGCAGGCAAGACTATAAAAGGCTGTACCCCATAGTAGGGAAAATAGAACTCATTTCAAGGAACAATGGGCATTGTTTGTCCTTGAGAAAACAAACTGTGTTCCTCAGACTAACCAATATTCATTAGGGTTGCCACCAACATCAGGGGGAGGGAGCAGGATTGCACTACAAGTTGAGGCTTAGATGA
Source organism: Benthosema glaciale (assembly GCA_900323375.1). Classification (NCBI taxonomy): domain Eukaryota; kingdom Metazoa; phylum Chordata; class Actinopteri; order Myctophiformes; family Myctophidae; genus Benthosema; species Benthosema glaciale. Next base: position 7,571 of record OOFJ01049518.1, read on the forward strand.
TTGTTTCAAAAAGATTGGAAGCCTATAGGTGACGGATGCACAGGAATGTGTGTTTTTCTTTTCTTCTGTTCTGACCTCTTCATCTGGATTTCTGGAACCACACACAGCTGCTGTTTGAGATTTTTGAGGTTATTGTGTGATTCCTGTGAAAATAAAAAGCCAATTCACAAATCAGACCCTGGGATCCAAATGTGATGTTGCGAATAGCGTGGATCCAAATTTGAATGTAGATTAATCATGAATCTACATTAAAATTTGGATACTTGTACATTAATCATTAATGTACGAGTATAGACTGTATTGTAGGTATGAGCTGCTCTATGTATTTGCATCTTCATACATTCTATACGCTGCTCCTTTGGAAAGTCAGAATACATAAAGATGGCACAAAGTGATGCCAAGTTCAGGAAAGACAAGTGTGATGTTTAGTGAAGTATGTTTTGCTTTGGTGATTTTTATTTCCGAGTGGTATTCCATTTGATGTATTTGTTTTAATCTGATTCATACCACGGTTATTATAGTTAACTAAAATCATCTAGTCTTTACAAAAAAGATGATTGTCTCAATATAACATAGTATTTGGTAGGACATGGGCACGTAGACCTAGCACTGCCAGTTTTAACTATGTATACATCTTAGTTTTTTTTTTACATACATTTCTGAATCCCTGACAAAATGCGTAATTATTACCTAATTATAAAATACAAAAACAAAACGCAAGCTAGCTTGTATATTTTCAGCACTTAAAATAAAGCAGGTTTGAGTGCCAAAATAGGCCATTTGTTCTCTGTAAACTTTCCTTTGACAAATAGTTTTTAGTGGAGAGAGGTGCAGAAAATGACAAAAGATGAATGTTGACCATTCTCTGGCATCTGCAAACAAAACAAAATGCATAACAGGACATGACATGACAAGAAAAATAATATAAAAGTGGTATGCTATTCACAGGTGATTCCTTTCCCTCTCTCATACACGCCTATGCAGCTTATTTACATTGACCCAACCACATTCCTAATAACTGATGGTCCCCGGCTAGGAAAGCAAGGTGTGGAAAAAGTAGCACTGGTCGCTATTGCAATGACGTCAACAGTTCTCTGGTGTGTCGTCTAGCTTTTCTTCTGTCATCAGGACGCTGACCCCACCACCTGAACTAAGGCCCCAGCCTCTGTTTTTCATGCAGTGCCTCAATGCTACGGAAGCACGCGTGTGTGTATGTGTGCTCGCACGCACGTGCACTATGGTATTGGTAATCCATTTAGCGCAGTGATAGAATAGAGAAAACACAGTCAGAGCAGGGCCATGCTGGGCAAAACATAAACCGTGGGTGTATTAGAAAGCGCTGTAGGAAATGGTACATTTTTTTCTCCTCTTTCCAAGTCTGGTTCATCCAGTGCATAGTTTAATTGTCAGCAAAAAAAAATGGAAAACCCTTTTTACGAGTTTTAAAAAGGATAAACCTCCACAAGCTCATAAGTTGGGATGTGGCCGTTTTTTACAGGGGCCCAACTTCCCTTTACATCTAGTGTTTTCATCTCTTGCATAGCTTTTTGTGCTTCTAAGGCAAACTTAAACGTACATAACCCTTGTCTTGTTGCAGATATACAAATGACATTATCATGTGTTGCTAGCCAAGAATAGAGACTTGTGTACGTCTGCGCAACACATAAATCAGGGTGTCCCGATCTTTTTTTCCCTTTCTCATATGACCCCATGTTGACAACTTGACATTGGGAAATTACTGTAACTGCATAACTTTAAATAGAGGATTCACAAGTCTTTGACATTGTGCTTGTTTTGATATTGACCGTATCATGAAATGTTTTGAGATGAAGCTTCTCTTTTACAATCCTAATCAGGTGCACTTTTTTCCATTCAAGGATTTTGTCCTTCTGACATGACATGCACACAGGATATACAGTACAGGATTTGAACTGTTCTCCTTATCCATTTTGTACCATGTATCCTGTGTTGCTTGTGAACATATGTGCAGAGAGTAGACCATACATTAGGCAAGCAAACAATACTTAAAGCTTAACATTGTGTAGTCGGTCATTTCACATCACATGCGTGGTATATGGGAAAAGGTCTGACCTGCAGCCCTGTGGAGCCTGCGTAGAGTAAAGACTAGGTGTTCCACGGGGATCCGCCTGTGTAATTTTAATTTTGTGGAATTTAGTTTTATAGCTCACAGGGAGAAGTGTGGTTCTAGGTTTCAACAAAATGCAGGCTTCCTCTGGAGCCGTTATTTGTGACGTTGAAAATCCACAATGTCTTTGTTTGCGTGCCTGCCTCTGTTGGCTTGAACCTGTGAGAGCTTATGATTGTGTGCATCCGAGTTTTCGGGATCAATAGACTGACTGGCAGTGGACCCCCAGTACAGTAGACGAACGGACAGGACAGGCCAAGTAGAACCAACGACTCGCCTCACTGAGCTGATAAGGAAGCCTTTTCAGGGGGTATCTATCTTTGGAACACCTGACAGGATGCTGAGGTTCCGGCATAACCCAGCTGCTCCCTTTTTCTTGGCTAGGTCATTTTAGAATATCAACTAACGTTGTACTGTAACGTTTGATTTCCTATGTAGTTAATGTTTATAGCTATATATATGTATGGGAGGAAGTGAAAGAAGAGCTATGCAGCTGTAGTCTCATCAAAGACTTGACCTAGAGGAATTTGAAACTTTTATAGTTCATTGGAAAGAGACGGACTCATTTGCCATATGAGCTCTTCAGAAGGAGTCGGTGAGAAAGGATGATGGTTGTCCAGCCCGGCCTATACTTTAGCGTTTTGCCTGGGGAAAAACCTGGATTTGTGTTGCTGTGCCTGTTTTTTGTGGATTAACCTAAACTAGGAAGGGTGTGGACTCAGCAGAGCCTCCAAGTCAATGATTGACATAAGTGTGGGCCTAGCATTGAATTGCAGCTGCACAGTGTAGGAAAGTCTGGCAGAGAGACCTCCTCCGTTTTGGAGATGTTGGGAGAACTAGTGCCAACTCAAAAAGATTTTAAGTGTCTTTGCTTGTGCCCTTGTGTAGGGCGGCGCTGGTGGAAGAGCCCAGGTTTTGGTTGTTTTAAGTTGACTGGGTGTAGTGATCAGGAGAGGTGCTGACCTCAGCCAAGGCAGCATGTCTGGGTTTGTCAGCTATTTGTAGACGGACTCTAGAGGGGTTGACTGAGGAAGCAGGTAGGGTGTCAATTTTGGCTGTTATAAAATCAACCAGTGAGTGGCGGTGGTGAAATCATGTACAGTACACTTCCAGTTTTCTTTCTGTCTGTTTGAGAAGCGGAGGTGGTTAACTTCCCCACTGGGCTTTACACGGGAATTGCCATTGGCTTTTGTAAAAGTCCCAATGGTTTTTCAACATATCTGAAAATGACATTTCCTTTCCAGTCTTTAGACATGATCTATGAAGTCACTATAATTGCATTCTTGTTAATAATCCTGAGTATTTTGTTGGGTAATATTGGGTAATATTCATCCAGGTTTGGGGAAAAATAAAACTATTTCCATCGTTGTCGGAACTACGTTCAGGGTGAAATTAATTTGAATTCCAAGTAAAAGTTAAAATATATTAATCGCAGGACCAGTTGAAACGAGTTTAATTGTTTAGCACTCCCACATTCGGTGCAATACATCAGAAAACGTTTACCTCAAGTGCCCAGAAAACAAACCAGCACACACAGTTAAAGGTAGAGGAGGGGAAAGGCCGACCTGCAGGTTGCTGTGGTCGTGATGTCTGGGGCCAGCGTGGAAACGGAGAGACGCAGCACAGCCTGGCTTTGTGGTTGTTTGGACTGGGTCTAACCAAGCCAGGGGTTTCCTGTATGTGTACTCTTGCATGGCCTACCTGTTTTTTCTCCCCCCCTTTTGGTCAGACCACCAAATTGAAAATGTGAAATATCCCAAGCCTTAAGAAAGGCCTTACAGATGTTTTTAACCTACATGGTCTTCTGGTAGCTTTCGGGTTGCTTTGCTATAAAGGTTGTTGAAGCTTCATAACTCTGATAACCCAAATGTTATCCCCATTAAGAACACATTCCGCTTGCAATATTACCAGCAATACAGCATGATTGTGGCGAAAATATTAAAATGAATGCTGCTTAATTGAATCACTATTACTGATGGAAGTAAAAATATAAATGTGTAATTGTGAACTTAAGTACTACAAACTATCTTGAGATTGACTTCGTCCAACTGGCAGTTTATTAGCCATTTGCCACATTCATCTGTCTGTCAGTCTACCACCACCTGCACACCATCCCATATAATCTAGTGACATTTGTCTATTCTAAATGCTACATTCTGGTGGTGTTAATGCATCTATGAATCAGTAGGTATGTAAAAAGAGGCAATCTGTGATGTATTGTCATGAGAATTGGTGAGCCGGTGACTGTCCTGCTCATTAAACATTCACAGGCACAATCCTTGTGGTATCCCCACACCCACTAGCAACCCTAAAGTTTACAGCATATTAGCAGTTGAACTGCTGCTAAGTGCTCATTCATTCTGTGTGTTGATTGTTGAAGAGTGTTCAGTTGTTGAACAATGAGAAAAAATGTCAATGCGTAATGTTTTCTCTGAGAGGTTGGCACACCTACTACTAACTCAATATGCCTGCCCTGTAGCGATTGTCTTGTCTGGGTCCCAGAGACAGAAGGAGGTAGACAACGAGGAAGAACGGGACGGAACACAGAGGAGGAAGACACAACGAGGGAGGGAGACTGAATAAGAAATGACAATCAGACAGATGGAGAGAGAGAGAGAGAGAGAGCGCGAGACATTGGAGTAGACACAGTGTGCAGGGTGTCTGGGGTTGGCTTGTTTGGTCTGTAACTCTGTACCAGCCATGGATCCAGTGGGAACCCTGTGGTTAGCTTCCCCCAATCTCCTCTCTCCTCCAATGGTTGTTACAACTTGCCCTAGGTCTCTGTGGCTGTCTGTATGTGTGTGTGGTGTGTCTGTGACGTGTGTTTCTGTCTGAGCGGGACTGTGTATTAGAGAAACCAACTAGTTTGTGTTCGAAAGAGAGGGCAAGTGTGTGTGAGCCACACGGCATATGGGAAGGGAACGGTGTGGCTCCCAAGTGGAACTGGATTTGATGTGGCCGGCCTGTGACATCAATGACTATTTGGGCAAGGTTTCAGCTTGATCACAAAATCCCTGTGAAACACAACTACCTCTTCTATAAAAATGTAATTAAATATTTCCAAAAGTATGAAACGTGAAAAAAAGCGTGTACTTCTGTGGTCTACTGGCGTCTGTCCTTCGTTTTCGCAAGATTGGTGGCAGACCGAACCCTCTCAGACAGCTATTCTCCTGCAGACGCAGCGTAAAAATGAATGTTTGTGTTAGCAGGGTGTTGTTGGTGAGATTTCGATCTGACTGTTTGATCTATCTCTCCCACCCACACACGCCTCACGAGGCTCCTTTTCTCATAGACTCACCTGGCTGCATCTCTTCCACACAGACCGCAGTTCAGTAGACAGACTCCAAATGGATGCACTCTGTCTCTCTCTCTCTCACTCACACACACACACCGCCTGTCTCTCTTTCACACGGTCAGACAGAATGTGCACCCTCTCTCACACGTTTACACGCACAACTCGCACAACATTGACAGGTCACAGCCGATTTCTCACCTCTGGACAGATGATCAAAGCTAGACTGTGGGAAGTGAGCACAGAAGTAGGAGTAGTTGGACAGAGGAGGTTGGGAGGCCATCAGATGAACTGCTACCATTTCCCCAGCATGTAAATCTTTAGAGGATACCCCAGTGATTATTTTATTTTATTTTTAAATGTATGGATTAATTCCATCCATGCCTGAGGGTTAGAAGCGAGTAAGGGGTCGAGGTCGCGTGCACGCGATCGGCCTGGGTTACAGCAGACTGCTGGGCGAACGCTGGCGCTTTGGCGGGGCGGGGGTGGGGGGGGGAGTATCTTGAGTGTACAGGGTTTGATGAGGGCCGTGCCTTAATCCGGTGGCAGCCAAAAACCACCACTTTCGTCCAACAGGGGGCAGTCGATGTGTTGGGTCAGTTTCGCCTCGGTTGCATCACATATGGTCACTGTCATTATATCCGATGCTCTCCTGACCAAGTACACACTCGCACAGTCTCTCATCAGTGTAACATGCCTTCTCTCTCACCCCCATGCTATCTAAACCGGCATTATGCATGCATATTGTATACAAAGAGCTTTTTCCAGTGACTCAATTACGCCAACATTGTTTTTTTAGGAAGCAGTTTGTTATGTTTACATTGTCATGATGGTACCAGTAAACGCACACATTTTTATTCACACTTGCGAGACGGGAGAACGTTAAAGGTAATATGACAAGCTATGGAGAGCTGACATTGACAAGAGTACAAAACACCGGCATTTGAAATAGGCACATTACATATTACCCGCTTTACATGCACATTATGGGAAAGGAGTTTTATTCTCCCAAACCCATACCCTTTCTTCTATAATTGGTTCCTATTACTATTTTCTTTTCTTTTTCCTCGACTTGTTAGGAGTGTGATTTGTCAGGCCTTGGCCAAGTCTGATAAATGACTTCACAAGAGAGGCTATAAATTGTTTCACTGATAACAATGGCACCATTTGACCAGGTCAACACCGGAGATGGGCCATAAAGTTAGTCTGGCCTCTCTCACTCCACTCTTTCTCGCCTCCTCTCCCTCGTGTTTTCCAAACTACTCCCTTACGCGAGCTCCCGAGGGTCTCTGCAGTCTTTACAGCCCCAGACTACATCACAGCTGGGGGGATTTAGAGAACAGTGACCACACACCCACACACACAATCTCACATACCAGGCATGTGATTTTTACAGTGATTTGAGGACACTTAACTAATCCATTTCTAATGGGAGATTGTATTCCTGCGTGCTGCATTTCTGATAACACATAATGTTTGAGTTTGGTTTCTGTTTCTGTCGCATACTCAATCACTCATCTCCTCCATTCTCTCCCCTCCACACACACACACACACACACACACACACACACGCATACAATGTGAGAGGCCCTGGAGCCCACACACTTGTGTAAATGGCCGATGCCTGCGTTGCATTAACACACACACTCTTGTAATTCCCCCTCTAAAGCTATTGAGGAGCATGCTCATTTTGGGGTTGCCATCTCTCTGCGGTGACGCCAGCGTGCCCCTGTCTTTAATGTTTTTACACAGAGAGAGCGAGAGAGCCACTCAGTCTAGAGACTAGAGAATCTTACTTTAATGCAATAGACTGGAGGATTAAGAAGCATGGGGGGGCTGCCAATAAGGAAAGACTGACTAAGACGTGACACATGTAGAAAGTCCCCCGTTTCACAAGTTTTCGGCATTAGTATGCTATGCACAGACAGCGGTGGAAGGCCTGGAGCCGTTAATCACTTTGTCATGTTGAAGAAATTAACGCTTGTTTGCCCATTCTTTGGAGCAGCAAAGTGTAGGAAAAGTATCCTATAAATGTAAGGGAATTGGTCCTAGAAAGCCCTATTGAACTTCATCGTAGGAGGTTCTGTCCTGCTTTTTTTTTCTTTTCTTTTTTTTTAAAATCAGAAAGCACTTTTTCTACCAACCCTGTATCAGTTGAAATAGAGTCAACTAGGAGGGATGGTTGAAACCAAATCCGGTTTCTTCAATGAATGGAGCCATCAAGAAGGTAAACGTGGACAGCTCGGCCCAATCGCCATGGCAGCGTACTGACATTTGTTCACAGAGGAACGTGGTGAAACCAGATCCAGCCAGCCAGCCAGTCAGTAGCTTTTGACATTTCTACAATAACCATCCCAATACAGCAGAGTGGTAGCACTGGTGGAACCAAATCTCTTAACTCCCCCCGGCAAAGGGAGGGAAAAAAAAGACCCAGCAAATGACGCTGTTGGAGTGTTGGCCTCAAGTCTTCCTCGTGTGTCTTGGCCAAGCTGGTTTCTCTGTAAGGGAACCCAGCACGGTGTCACAATCCAATTGTTGATCGTTAAGAAGAGTTCTCCAGATCCCTGTCAGACATGACATATGACATTACGAGATATTCATATCTCGTAATATATATAGTGGCATTGACTCCATATATGTATGGCCCCTGTGATGCCATGTGGCAGTCACAGTGGCTGCCACTCACTTCACACAAGTGTGATTTTTCTGGCCAGTTTTCTGCAACCAGTGCTAATAGACATTGGAGACCGTTTGTCTGCGTGGAAAGATGCTGAGAGAAGGAGAGACGCCTTAGCACAAGGCAGCGGAGACGAGGCCAGGGGGACCCAGATGAAAAGTGATTGGCAGGAATCACTAGACTGACTCAATCATCATCTCTAGGGCCACGGATTTGGAACTGCGGTCTCCTATTCTGAGCTGTGTGCGTGTGCGTCTGTGCGCGTAGAGAGAGCACATGGCTTAATCTAACGGTTTGAAGACAGTCGACAGCCTGGACGGACCCCGTGTGTGTGGTGTGACTACAGTGCACTTGTGTGCGCGTGTTATTGGAGGAAAATGAAAGTAGTCTGGCGGCCAGACCACAACACAGAAGCCAGATTTAAAAGAAGAAATTTATCATCTCTTTTTTTTTCTCTCTCTCTCGTTCCCTCTGAACTCCCCTCTCCTCCACCATTTCCACCGCCACAACTTTGTTTCTCACCCCAGTTCCACAACAGCCTGTCTGTGCCTCTTTAAGTCTGACTGGTTGACTCACTATTCAGTATAATCATGTTGTTCATGCATTCTTTATTAGCCTGCAGCCTGTTTCTGGTTAGCTCATTTACTATTCAATACAATTAACACATTGTCTGTGCATTCTTCAGGCTGCACATCATTTCTGATTCTGAATGTTTGGTTTTGTTAACCACTTAAGCCATATACACGAATACAGCAAAAAATAGCCTAAATACAAGCTCTGTTATGGATCAGTTATTTATTTTATTTATTTAAAAATAAATATATATATTTAGTGTTGTGTGTTTGGGAAAAAATATTTCAAAGCCGTCCGCCTCTAATCACATGCCAAAGATGGGGAATGCCTTCGTTGAAAGTGGGGAGTGATTTGTAATTTTGTAGACATAGTGCCATGTCTGCGTGTGTGCATACGCTCTAATGCTGTTAATTTAATTTAACATTTTCTCTTGCCGCAATGCATCGCTAATGTTTCAGCTATGAGGGGGCAGCCTCCGAGAACACGGAGGAAATACTACTAAGGGTGATAAAGCTGTATTAGCAAATATATGATCCCCACATTCCATGGTGTTAATGAGAGCAGCCTGGCTTATGATTTAACTGCCTCTGCTGCTGATATGGCTCAGTTTGTGGTTGGCTGGCTGGCTGGCTTCAGTCTGTTGGGCGTCAGCCTCAGTACCTTATTACCTGCAGCAGAATGAACAGACAACTTATTATGAAGACTGCGTGTTGCTGTGCAGCAAATCTGCTAGGCTTGGCTGGCTGAATCAATACTGCTTCAACACACTTCCGAAATGAAACATCCTGCTCGTGCTTTACCTCACTCTCACTTCTATGCCTTCTCTCTCCCTTTTCCCCCCCCCCTCTTGTTTTTTCTTTTGCTTTTAAGTTTTTCTCGTTGTAATCCCCCGTTTTTAACTTTTTTCTGCTTATGACCTCTGTGGCGTCATCCCATGTTCTGCCTTTGTCTTTTACTCTCACTTGCGTACTATGCACGCATGATCCATGCTGTCTATAGGAAGTAAGCCTGACTTGTTGAGTCAGTCAGTCAGGTAGCCAGCCAGCAGCTCATTATAGCTGGATGTTTTACAGGCTTGTCATTTTCTGGTGGGGGGAAGGCATGTTCAGGCCAGTTTCAGAAACACCTCGGTCTGTGTGAGAGCATGTGTGCGCGTGTGCTTGCATAGTTTTCTCTCTGGGAAATATAGGTCAAAATATGCCTCAAACTGACTGGCTTGCATTTTAGGCGTGTTGATGTTTATGATAATTACTGGTGTCATTTAAGCCATTTCGCTGTTTTTACACAACGTAGCCACCAATTTCGTTTGTCCTACCTATTTTCTTCGTTTGAACCCTGCCTATATCCTGCCTGTTCTTTACAATTTGATGTACTGGTGGTGAACAAATCCTGGCAAGGGTGTGTTAAATTTGTCCCCCTGGGTTTTTAGAGGTTATTTATTTCAATGTCACCAACATACTGTATAGGTTTAGAAATGCCATTGTTTAAAGAAGGACATGGACAGCACATTCATGACACTGAGGTGCTTTTCATCAAATTATCCACCAACAAACACACCAATTGAGGACTGACTTAATAACAGTGTTTGGTGCCTGCAGCAGGCAGTGAAGCTCGACCAGGACGAGACGGCTTTGAGTCTGGTCAGAGAGGCTGCTGTCGTGTTACTGATTACACTAGCTTAGTTGTCTCCACGCATAGGAAACATCTCCCTACCCCAGTGTTGTTCTCGTCGACTAAAACAAAAATGTTCGTCGACTAGCTTTTTTCACTGACTAAAACTAAATGGAAACTGAGCTACCATGACTAAAACTGAGAGTAAATATGTTCACAATTTCGTCAACAAATAAAAACTAGACTAAAATGTCAGGAATGGACTAGTGGACAAGTCATCCACTATAAATAAAAGACAAGTGATTTTACATTTTGTTTAATTCCAGGTGACTAAAATGTGACAAAAACTAAATGAAACCTAATCAAAAGACTATGACTAAAACTAAAATCAAAATTTGCTGCCAAGAACAACACTGCCCTACCTGTAATATATTGAAGAGCGTCACCATTTAAAATCAAGGCTATTATAAGTAAAGGGTTACAAGGTGTGAGGTTCCTCACACTTTGGGGTCAGCC
>OOFJ01049524.1:1451-21278 GCA_900323375.1 Benthosema glaciale
CTATTTAGCATATAGTGAGATTGCCTACGGGCTGAGCAGACATGCTGTCTCAACACTCAGTCTTGTCCCAGTTTGGAGCAGAAATCTATACTATAATTAAAACCTTTATTTGATGTTAAAAGTGGTTCAAATATACCTCATAACCACATTTCAACTTTTATCTTAGGTTTCACTTTCAAAATGTTAAAAAAAGAAAGAATGAATAGTGTATCACATTGCATCGCGATGCGAGGTGTTGTGAGCTTGCATGCGAGGTGTGAGAAAGCATACAAAAAGAAAAGCATACATTGAAATATTGAGACCTGAGATGGCATTTCTGCCCAACAGCAGTTATAATGTAATACATGGTTATGTCATTAAAAATAATTGTGTACTTTTGTTGTGTGTGTGTGTGTGTGTGTGTGTGTGTGTGTGTGTGTGTGTGTGTGTGTGTGTGTGTGTGTGTGTGTGTGTCAGATGACTAATCCAGCCATCCAGAATGACTTCAGTTACTACAGACGAACCATCAGCCGCATGAGGATCAATAATATCAATGTAAGAATTAACCCACGCATACACACACACACACACACACACACACACACACACACACACACACACACACACACACACACACACACACACACACACACACACACACACAAACACACACGTCAAGCAATGTACATGTTTTTAGTTGAATTTGTAATGTGTGCAGTGGATTCTAGAGCCCTCATTTATCAATGGAGTATATATTCTGCCTTCAATTCAATCGTGGATTTTGGCATACGCTCACATCCACGCCATGTGATTTACTGTAAATAACACGTCCTTAAATATTCCCGAGAACGCCCCGATTTTACGACATAAACAACTGGAATATACGACCAAACAACCTTTTGCGATTTTAATTGCTTGTACAGTTGGAAATATCCTACCAATTTCATATGGGTACATTGTTGATTATTTATTAGTTATATATACATTTTTGGAGGGAATACATGTTTAGATGCCTGTCTGCTGGTCAGATAATGCTGCTCCGCTGGTCTACGTCCAAAGAAAACGAAGAATACGACAGCTCCCGACCAAACGTGAGATTTGGCGTGGCGTGCGTCAAAGTTCAAAGTCACGCTGGAATGATAAATGCTGAAAATGACTGATTTCGCCGTTTGCCCATTTTTGGGTGTAAATCGCGTTGATAAACGAGGGCCTAGAATTAGAGGTTGCTCAGACTCACAATGATTTGAACAGAGTGGACTATGGACGTTAATAGCAGATTGACACATTGTAGCCTACTTCGTTTGGTAATACAAGCAGTCTTGCTTTAATGGGGAATTTGAAAACACACTCACCAACTTTCCCTGTACTGGAAGTCCACACCAATGTTGTTTGGCCTCAGTCTGTGTCATATTGAGCAAGAAAGAAACCCTTCTAGCTGTGTCTTTCTGGAGTCTAATCTCTCCCCCTGCTGGGTGAGAGTAGCCTCTACAGCCATACCATGGTCTGTCTGATGAGAGGTCATTGAAATCTGGCTAATCAACAACACAACACACGTGTGTGCGTTGTCAGTCAATACATGTTTCTTGACAGCTATATGTGTATGTTGTTGTTTTTTCAGTCAGAGGCTGATTTTGATGTCAACAATGAGCTAGCCAATCGGATGTCTCTATTCTACGCCAGCGCCACGCCCATGTTGAAAACACTCAGCGATGCAACGACCAAGTTTGTCGCCGATGTAAGATGTCTGTCTGTCTGTCTGTCTGTCTGTCTGTCTGTCTGTCTGTCTGTCTGTCTGTCTGTCTGTCTGTCTGTCTGTCTGTCTGCAACAGTAATAGACTGTGGTTGTACTGGTCAGCTCTCAGTACAACAGTATCAGACTGTGGTTGTACTGGTCAGCTCTCTCAGTACAACAGTATCAGACTGTGGTTGTATTGGTCAGCTCTCATTACAACAGTAACACCTTGTGGTTGTACTGTCTGGTGTGTTCCAGAATACAGATGTTCCGGTAGAAAACACCACAGACTGTTTGAGCACCATGGCATGTGTGTGTAAGGTGATGCTGGAGACACCGTGAGTTCAATACCTTCTTCTGTTCATCTCACTTCCTCTACACACAAACACACATGCACGCACATACAGTATGCATGCACACACTCATGCACTCTCAAGGTAGCACGGAACAGGAGACTGTGCATTTCAAATGCTTTCTCATATAACTGTAAATAGTCTGTTTTATTAGGCAAGGGCCGATGTCTGGGCTAGTCCTACTTCACAGTGTGAAGTGAATTTGACGCACACATGCATAACAAACAGCTATAATTACTGTAATGAAACCGTCATTTTATTTGCATTGGGGGTAATGCATACACAGGATTATATCTCATCATGAAAAAAAGACATGAATAGCATTCATCTTAAACATGCAACTATTAACAATCACATGTACAATCACATGTATGTGGTCAACAGTGAAATTGACTCTGAGAGAACTGGTCAAATACTGTATTAAATCACTAGGCCGTATTTTGTTGCATTACTTTGACAGCAAAGAGGCATTGTTTGTGTTGTCACTGAAGTTTGAATCATTCCAATATCAACTCAAACACTAATTTAAATTAATTTAAAAAATAGGCGTATTAATGAACTGTTTTCTCCAAACACACTCTCTCTCCAAACACATCGGCGAGACTCCTCTCTCCTTGGCAATAGAAGCGGCCACTCAATCAATGTAAATGTACCGGAATATCACCTGGTCCATTCACACATTGAGCTGTTTTGGGTTGAATCAGACATTATTAATTTATTTTTTTCAATTTACTTTTTATTGAATTTTAATCACAAGAGAATCAGACATTATTAAACCGACTTTACACCGACTCAAAAGGAGCTGGCAGTGTAATGTCTGTATGTCAGGTCTTGGAGTATGTGTTAAATGCCTTACAGTTCATGGGTATGAAAAACACAGTTTCAGTTGGCTTTATTGGCATGAATCGACAGAATGATTTTAATGCAATATTAAATATTATTACAAAATGCTGATTGCATTGAATGATAATGATGATGATGATGATGATGATGATGATGATGATGATGATGATGATGATGTGTCGACAGGGAGTACAGGAGTCGTTTCACCAGTGAGGAGACGGTGTTGTTCTGTCTCAGGGTCATGGTTGGAGTCATCATTCTGTACGACTATGTCCATCCTGCTGGAGCCTTCGTCAAAACGTCCAATATAGATGTACGTATGTCATGCCATGACCTTTCACCTCCATCTGACCGTGAAACCCTAGCCTGACCCTTAACCCCCAGCCTTGACAAACAAAAAAGCGATCGTCCAATGCCAATTCATATAGTTTAGTAACCGTTGCTATGCTGGGCCAACTTTCATTACCTCATAGCTTTCCGTGTTATTTTGCATAGCTGTGTTGTTGAACACATACATACAGAGTTTAACGCCTGGAAAGTTACACCACTCAGCTACCCAGGTGATGGCAATCATACTAATCACCGTAATCTGACCATGCGTTGCATGAAAACTCCTGTCGGGTGGTCGTTTAAAGTTTTGTTTAAAAATCCATTGTCCATTGTTGGATACTTTTTCTCCCTCTGTCATTTCCTCGTATTTTTAGTTTATTGAAATAATGCACATTAATCCAGGGCCCTGGATTAAAATACCCAGTAATATATCAATATCAGTCACCAGAAGCTGGAACGTGTGTTTTCAATTAGTCTAAACCGGTTCAAATGGAGTGGGGGCTGTATGTGATAAAATGAAGATCAAATACAGTATCTACTACTGCATTCACATATTGAACAACTTAAAAACTGGGGTGCACACAAAAGCTGGACTAGACTTTGGTAATGACCAAATGTTAAGTGTTATAATGCAAAATACCACTTTAACATTCAGTGATGTGTTTCTGGGATGTGATGTGTTTATTAAAACTTAAATTATTTTGTAAAATATTCATTTTTAAGTTTTCTTATAACCTCAACACAACAAAACACCTAAATTGTTCACTGGCACTGCTATGATTTGTGTTTTGATGTGAGTTGTGATGTGTTTCTTTCAGATGAAAGGTTGCATCAAGGTCCTGAAGGAACAACCTCCAAACAGTGTGGAGATTCTGCTCAACGCTCTCAGGTTCAAACACATAATCTTTATGATTATTATAAACGATTTTAATAATTTTAATTATGTGTGTAATGACTGAGTACACTGTATCCTTTTCAAATCACAACAGAAAGGTCGTCAAACTTAATTTATATAATAATAATAATAATAATAATAATAATAATAATAATAATAATAATAATAATAATAATAATAATAATAAGATCAATTAACATAACACATAACATAACACAAAAATTAATCATATTTTCATTTGAAACCATTTATTTGCCTTTCACAAAGATGTAAAACTTATGTAAACATTTGGCATTTCAAGGCTCAACTATGCACAGCTCTGTTGTCCTTGTTATAGTGGAATACAGTAATTATTATTTCACTGTGTGAACAATATTCATGTGTCATCAAATATTATTTGTGTGTTTGAAATTATTTACAAATCAAAAACATGTGTTTTCTCCTCAGGTACACGACCAAACATCTAAACGACGAGTCTACCTCCAAACAAATCAAGAACCTGTTGCAAACCAATTAACCTGTATACTAGCATTACATATTTTATGTTTGACTGTACCTGTCTACTGGTACTACATGTGTGCATGTGTATGTCTGCGGGGAAGAGAGGGGCTTTAATATTTTGTTATGAACAAAAGACAAACATGGATGTGATTTTTGTTTGTAATAACCAGTGTTGGGCAGCAACATATTGCTAGTTTCTAGTAACACATACTATTACTTTTCCCAGTAATGAGAAGTATAACCAATTACTATAACATATCAGGAATAATAATTAAAATGAAGCCTATTTTATCTTGCGGGGGAAATTCAGTTTTCAGCTTCACCCAGCTCAGTGAGAGTGCTGCCCACAGAGGAGCGTGGTGGGAGCAGTTAGGGGTCAAGTGTTGCCACATCAACACATTGCAAGGGCTGGGAATGGAACCTGGGACCTTCTGTTTCTCAGATTTGTTTCTGCTAAATTTTGTAATACAACTGTGTATACAAGAATTTACAAGCACAAAAAATGTTGCATCTGCTAGACCCAGTATCAATGTGATGACGGTACAAATTGAACCATATTATTGGACCTGTTCCATTTGTTCACTTCCTACACTGAGGATTTTACAGCATAGACTGTAGGGAAAACAAACTGCTTGTGGTGTACTGCAAAGTCAGAATATTTAGTAGAAAGCATGCAATTACCAATTGTATGAGGTGTAATAAGATTATATAACGAGTTATGTTGGTACATCGCACTTACACATAAGACACAATACTGAAGATTAAAGGTATAAGTGATGTATTAAACAGCTCTATATTCTGATACATGTACAGAATAAACAAGTGATGGGGAAAATAGTGTGCAGACAAATTTGGAATTGGATGATACACTTGATGCTGATGATTACTGATGATTACTATCAGAAAAACATCACACCCGTGTGAAGTGAGAGGCGCTTTTATCATCATACATCATCAGGAATGCACATTCTGGCCAATGAGAATTTTGCGTCCTTACCGTCGTCTTCAATGTTTGTGTTACGCAATGTTTGTGTTACACAAACACTCAAAATTGTCTATTCATTGTCAATGGCATTTAATGTTTGTGTTAGGACAAAGTTTGTGTTTGAACACATGGCTCAAAAAAATATTTTTAAGCTTTTTAACAAAAAAACGTTTAAACTATCATGTACAGCACCTTTAACAAAACATACTGTAGCTGATGTTTAGTCTGATCTTTCTACACAATGTCATATACAATCTGCGTGACAGCATGCTAATAATTGATATGAGTTTTATTAACACAAGTCTCAGGTCATATGATGCTACTGAATGAGTGGAGTTGAGTTTGCTAGTTTGAAACCGAGAGCCACGACGGATCAAACGTCACTTTGTTTTCTTCTTTTAAGGTTTGATGTCAGACCACTGGAAATATTTAGTTGATCAACGGTACATTTCTAAAAATATACATTGGAGAATATATTGGGATCCAAAGTATATTTTAAAAGTTTTTACTATATTTGATACATGCATTTTAATGTGGTATATGAGCTACATGCGTTTGCATCCTCATTATAATAAATGTGATATTTTGCCTTACTTGTGTCATTAGCCAAATAAAGTTTTATGCATTTTTGTTACATTATGTTTGATTTTTTGTAAAACTACAGTATTAATTCAAACAGTACATACAATGATAACGCTCAGGGGTCCCTGTTCCTGGGTCCACTAGACCCGTTGGGTAATCCTCCTCTGCCAGGGTGGGACAAGCTGCAGATCCATTTTGTCTCTGAAGCAATACTGGGGTATGAATCCTGTGTAGCACGATTAAGGACTGCAGCTTTAAATTAACTGTGGATTTGAGTGTACTGTATGTGTAGGCTACAGCAGGTGGTGCGTAGCTGTCTTTGCCCAATGTAGAAGTCGAGAATTGAAAATGTAGTATCAAAATGTGGGCTTGTAGATCAGGTAGATGAAGCAGAAATAGGGCTTAATTGGTTAATGTTTGTTTTGTAATAATCTAAAATCTGCAAAGTAACTAGTACTGACTTCATAATACTTTTTTTTTCAACTTTGTTTTTATTAGCCTAAGGGTATACAAATGAATGAACAAAAACAAGGCACAGCACAAAAACAGACTTCATAATACATTTGAAATTTACAAATTTAGATTTACAAAACATATTGTACAAAGTAATGTTTCTCTTTGAGTATAAATTGAAAACAAGTAGAGGTACCTCAAAATTGTAAGTAGGCCTATAGTATATTGAGTAATGCAGAAGTTTGAACATTGGTCATTAGGGTTAGGAATGGACAGAGGCAATATAAATTACATTATCATTAGTCATACAATCTTCAGAATTCAGATGCAATGTTATGGCCTTTACTGGCCATATTGTTTTGTCTTATCTATGCGTCTTTTCACGACAGTCACAATGATTTTCAAATGGGGGTCCGGACTCCGCGAGATAATTAGTGTCAATTTGGGGGTCCTTTCCACAAAAAAGTTTGGGAACCACTGCTACAAAGCACATCAGGAGAAACGCCATGCGCTCGGCAGACAAGCTCCATGTACTGCACCCTCTGATGCAGCCGCTTCTCGTCCGCCTCCAGCGCCTTGACGCGGCTCTCCAGAGACTTCACGTAGGCCTTTTTCTTCTCTCGGGACATTTTGGCACACTCCTTGTTCGCCTGCAAACGGAGTGCCCTCTTCTCACTGGCAGGATACTGGGCCCACCGCCCGCTCTTATTCTTCTGCACGGTGCCGGCGTTCTGAGGATCTGGGGGGTTGCTGCTGGGGCTGAGCATGCATGGGAGTGGGACCGCCGTCCTCCACGTCTCCTGCTGTAGAAGTCCTGAGCTAGGACTGTTGTTGATGTTGGTGGTGATGGCCATCGGAGGAAGGCTTGGGCCATTGCTGGTTCTGGTGGTGCTGGAGGTGGCCATCATGGTGCCCTGAGGAAGGCTCGAGGAGCCAAGGCTTTGCGCGGTGGCCATCTGATGAGGAAGGTGCTCAGTAGTGGTGCTGGTGGTGTTCATCGCCGTTGTGCCCTGAGAGAAGCTCGAGCCGGGGCAAAGCAGTTCATATAATGCAGCCATGCCTTCATCCACACCGTCTACTTCTGCTGGAAGGCTGCTGGGCATCACTGTCCCCTGATGGGGGAGGCTGGAGTCGGGGCAGTGCAGCAGCGGCAGGTCATAAAACGAGACAGTTGAGCCAGGCTGCAGAGTCGTTATGTCTCTACAGGGTTGCAGGTCATGATAATGATAATGCCGCAAGGCAGCACCACCGTGCACCTGCATCTCATCCACAGAGGTGGAGAAAGTATTCACCACTGTAGTGGGTTGAAGAGCTGCTGGACCAATGTTGAGCATCTTCACTGATATTTCAGTCTGTCAGATATGATGCTGTATGAAGCTTTGAATAATAAAGCTTTAAATTCTAACTGAATGTTACTCTCTGGTTGTTTGATATGGTGAGGTCTAGAAAAAAGAGGTCTAGTAGCCACACAGTGATTCTCCCATTGAACTGTCATGGACAAAGATAAAAGTGTGAGTGAGGTGCAGGTGTTGAACGTCGCGTTTTATTGGGGGGAACTGGCTCAGATTCCTTCTGTCAACAAACCAGAGCCAATCAAAGCAAGCTAACCGTTGCCATGGCGAAGCCGCTCTACCTTGCAGTTCCGCGACATTTTGTTTTAAACTCGCCCGGTCGTTGGGAACCGGCTTGTGATTGGCTGAGAAAACTCGACTTCTGATTGGTTGAGACGCTGGAGGCGGAGCTCTTGTTCTACGCCGAGCCTTCTTTTCTTTTAACAGATACAGTTACAACACTGCCATCTGCTGGTGGGTTTATCTTCTGGTTTATGTTTCAAAAATAAAACTGTACGCTCGCCGAGTC
The DNA here is from genome assembly GCA_900323375.1 of Benthosema glaciale. NCBI lineage: Eukaryota > Metazoa > Chordata > Actinopteri > Myctophiformes > Myctophidae > Benthosema > Benthosema glaciale. Next base: position 9,965 of record OOFJ01049524.1, read on the forward strand.
ACTTAACGTTTTCAAATAATTGTAGTGGACAATGTTGGACATAGCCTACACAAGCAAAAGTATTGTACAGAATTGTACAATACTGTAATGTACACTTCCACCACAAGTCAGTAGTAGTGTAGTAGAAGAGTAGTGACTCGGCTCGGCGTCACTCGGCATTTCTCGGCTTAGTTCGGGACTAGAGGGCCTGGCATAGGGTGCATTTTCTTGCCCCTGTTGTGTTTAATATTACAAGGAAGGTATTCCTCCTGACACACTTTTATTATAAAACCTTTTTTTCACCTTCACAATTATTCGTTTTGCCAGGTATATTTATTTATACAGCTGCCCATGTTAACCTCAATTCATTATAACAATAGTTGTTATCATTTTAAAAAAAGAATACGTGTTTGAAACTTCAAAGGCATTAAAATTCCCGCAGAGTGACAGACAGACAGATGAACAACATGGCGGCGGGGTTAGCATTAGCATTAGCATTAGCTTGCGGGTCGCTCGTTGTGTGAAACACAACAACATCCGCCAGGATGAACCTCTGCGCGTCCTATTTACGGTACGTTTCGTTTAAACGCGTTTGCCTCGCCATGCGGCCCGTTTGAACCTTGTAATGAGTCCGCATGTGTGTTAATTAAGGAGTCGTGTTGTTTTTGTTGGTGGCCAGCTATAGCAGCATCCTGCTAGCTTGACATCACGTAAACAACAAAGTCCCAGCGCTCGTAATAATTAGCAAAACGTCATTAAATAATATCAGTCATATCATTTCTGCTTGCAACGGCTTTTCGGTCCACTGTGTGTTACTGTTTGTAATGTCGGATTCAGTGTTTATTGAATGTGTGTGTTGTTGGATTGTGTTGGCTAACGTTAGCATGCTAAGTATCTTTGCTACCAGCATCTCTACGCAGATATCAACTGTTTATCATCAAACCGTTGATTATTTAATCTGGCTGTGTTGATATGATGACGAACCGATTGTTAATCGGACAATCATCAATATGTTAAGAGTGGCTGTGCTTAATTACTCTGAAATCGTGGGGATGTGATTATCTGATAATCAATGAATGTGCTCATTCATTAATTATTTGATTCTGATAAAGTGGGGTTATTTAGTATTCTGTTAACCAGTGGGTTCTTAATCTGACTGGTAGTGGCCAATCGTCACCATTAAATAAATAACCCATGTCCCTGTATTATGTCTATACTATACATCTCAGCCAAAAATAGCTGATCTACACGCTCACAGCGCATCACGTAGTGTGATGTCTTGTGGGTGAGTTTGTAGATTTGCTATTTGATGTGGACTCGTGTGAGTGAGTGAGGGTGTAGGGGAGCCTGCCCCCCACACACACCTGGGGAGGGGTTGTGCTGTTTGTGGTGATGATGGTGAATCATTGGTGATGATCTTTGCTAAACAGTGGATGTGTTAATCTGACGTTTTGCTTGGTGGCACTGGTTAGATAGAGACTGCTTGCCAAGCAGTCTATGATGTGTTTATTAATGTCTCTCAAACATGTATATTTATTTGGCTGTGGACCCTCATCTCATTTGGTGCCTGTTGGGAGTCCCAGGTCCCTGGCACCAAATCCTTTCAGATGGGGTCTGCTCAAGATGTGTGTTAAGAGTTTTTGAAAGGCTCTCTTTTAGATCAATAATGCATATGCAACAAGGGCAAGGCAAATAAACACAAAAAGAATAATCAAAGAGAATAGTTTGACTGTATGTAATGTTCTTATTCCTAGCTTATAAATATCTATTCTAAACTGTGCAATGTGCACGCTGCACACAAGGATCTAGGTTATAACTTATAAACGACTATTCTAAACATCTGGGCAAGTATCTTTGGCAGTAGTTCAACACACAGTTAGCCGTGATGCCATGGGCACTGACACCCCCAATGCCCCGCCACAGATGCTGTTGTTTGAACTGCATTATTAACAAACAAGATCTTCCTTTTTTAAGTCATTTTTATTAACACTGCATACAGACTACAGAGACAGGAAGCAGGGAGAGTAGGGCGACTGTGGCTCAGGAGGTAGAGAAGGTCATCCAATGATCCGTGGGTCGGCGGTTCGAATCCCGGCTCCTCCTGTCTACATGTCGAAGTGTCCTTGGGCAAGACACTGAACCCCAAATTGCCTCCAGTGGTTGCCACCACTGGTGTGTGAATGTGGGAAGTGAGGACGCTGACGTTGACTGTTCGCCGCTTCACCTCCCAATATATGAATGAATGGACCATTGTAAAGCGCTTTGAGTTTGCACGTAGTGCATAGAAAAACGCTATAAAAATGCAATCCATTATTATTATTATTAGGGGATTGGCATGCAGCCACTTAAGTCTACCAGTAGCAGTCTCGGGAATTTAACCTGGGACTCTCTGTCTGGCATCAGATCCTTTGTGGTATGCACCCCAAATCTAGATCATCCTTTCCCTCTAGGACCAGGAGGACACAATGTCCCTAATTTCCAAAAAAACAATTATAAATGTTGACTTGTCATGCATCCAAATACTTGTCCTCTTTGTGTCAGTTTGAGTTTGCTCAGGCACAAACTCAGAGAAGTGTACTGTGTTAGTGGATGTTGTATTTATTGATTATTTTCACTTAGCTTGATAGTCTGAACGGGCATTTTAGACTCGGTGACAAACAGTTTACGGATGATCATTTTCTGAAGTGTTGGTGAGCCCATGAGATATTACTATCCATAATGGACAGAATTATGTGTGGTTTTAACCACTAAAGCCCTAGTATATACGTCTTACGTCATTGTGTTGTTTTTGCGTTCAACAGCATTCCCAGTCTCATGTTGCCCCAGAATGTGGAACGGCATCTTTTGAGAGGGAGAGAGGGGGGGGGGGGTTATGTTCCAAAGGCAGGAGCTTGTTGATGGGTTTGTGTTTTTGATGATTACTGGGTTTGTTGTTGATGGTTACTGGGTTAGAGCTGGTGGCATTGCATGGTGCTCACTGCTCAGTGGCCTTGCGCTTAAGTGTGTGTCCGCCTAAGTGGTTGGTTTAGTCATATAGAGCTAGACCGATATCTCTGCTATTATGTGCGTAACGATTTTTAACCAATTTCAACCTGGTGTCCCTATTTTGTCATTATAGTTGAACATTTTCAAAAGTTAACATTTTGAAACATAGCCGATCTGCAAACTCACACGTGTTCGGCAGGCTTGTCACATTTATTACATAACCAATCACATTATTTGAGATAATCGTATTTTTTTTCAAAAATGATTAAAATGCCTCAGTGATTTCTTTGTATATTTAAGTTATTTGTCATATCTGCCCTGTGCAATTTGTGATTACAAAGCCGAAAAGGGAAACAGAAATACAAATTCAATGTAAAGTTCCAATGTTCAATGCAAACAACTAAATTAAATTGTTAATCGCAGTTATTTGTGTGACAATTAATCATCAACTTCTGGAAATGTCTTCACCCATAATGAGTAATGCCAACAACATGGAAGCTTAAAAGGTTAAAAGTGATTAAAGGAAAGGACGCATCGGCTGCATAATTGAGCAGTTGAGATGAATAATAGTCTAAGTCCATATTTTAATGTGACCCTTCGCCGAAAAGGCCTAGATGTCCTGACCCCATATCCATCATTTATACATTATGGATCAATAGTGGATTTAGACTGTTATTCGTCTCAACTGCTCAATTATTGCAGATACTGATGTCATAAAAAAAAGGGTGATATATCAACAAACTGTTAAATCGGTCTGGTTTTAGTTGCATCACTAGAAACCATATTAGTGAATCACACTTGTTGACAGTGAGAGCTGTGTGTGTCAGCTGGTTCTGATGGATTCTTCATAAAGAGAATACAGCTGATGAAATTATTACCACTTTTACATAGATTGATAAACCTGCAGTATTTATTTCTGTTTGTTTGTGTGTGTGTACTAATCAGTCTCTCTCTATCTCTTATGTTTACATGTGAGCAGGCAGGCAGAGGCACTGAAGGCAGACATGACAGGTATGTGTACAATAATATCCCTTTTTTATTGAGTTCATAAGCATTTTGTTACTTCTGTGACCCAGTACAAATATGAACATTTCAACCCTGAAGCCATGTTTTTCTAGTGCTATAGCTGTTTGTGTTCAACTCTGTATGAGTATTCTATTGGTACAGTGAGCTGTACTCGGCTCTTTATTCTGTGGTGGTCTTTCTTTGTTGAAACTCCTGCTCAGCATTCGCGTGTAGAACATCAAGGTCAGCGTCATTGTTGATTGATTCCACATTGTCATTGAGCCCCAAACTTCACACTACGGCCTAGACGGGATGAGTCTGCAGTCCTGACTCCTGACTGGGGGTGGTGGGGGTGTGAGGGCAGTCCACAGCTGGGAGCCAGGAGAGATGAGAGTCTAGGTCAAGGTTGCCAAACGCATATTAGGGAGTGGGCCTCACTGGGGGAAAACACGACTTCATGCTGCACATGCATATACGTAGATTGCGTACAGTACATGCATTTTCCACCCATACCTGCTCTCGTGTCTCTCAGTCTTTCCTATAGCTATGTTTCACTTAGCACAATTTTGATTTAATGAGATTACGTGGCAAGCATTTTGGCCTATTTGTTCTCTTCTTTGCTCTTTCTCTCTTGTCTGTCAAGGTTTTGTTTTCCATGAGAAAGTGGGTGAGATGCGAGTGGCAGCAACAGATTTAAAACAGCACGTACAGTACATCTTTTGAGTCAGTGTTTTGTGAAATAATAGCGTACTGAGCGTAGGCCATCATTGTAAATGCCGTTGTCAGCTCATTGTGCGCTAAGCTTTCACAATGCGCAAAAGTGTCCCACTGAATCATAGGTTGAAATCCTACAGGTCTATGAACTGTCCACAACCCTCCTCTGAGACACGGTGGCCCCTTTTCCCCTGAAAGAACTTTGGTTCTAAAACCGGTTCTGTCCTACATTCTTGGAACCTTGATGCTTTCACAGAACAGGCTGCAAACCGGCTTGCTTTTCCACCACTTTTAAGCAGAATGATTAAGCCAGCCTGTGGAGCAGTAGTCCGTAGTTGCTCTTGGTTCAATTCCATCCCTCGCCGGGCGCCAGCAATGTGTTGAACACAACCGGTCCTTTCACAGGAGAAATTTGTCTATGGCAGTTACATTCACATTTTTCTTGTTTTTCTTTTAATGATTTTTTTCCCTTGCTTTTGCCATTTATTTTTATATATCCCATCTGCATCTTTCAACCTGTAGAATAGGTGTACGGCGTAGTGTTGCAGGGCTGAGGTGGTGCTGTGGGTTTCACCCCGCCTATGACTAGATAGATGACTATGATAATGAAACGGCATCAAATTACAGCAGTTGATTGTAGTGCATAATGCATATCTGTTTTGTGTTAGATTCAAAATTAGGGGCAGCAGAGGTGTGGACATCTCGACAGGCTCTGCAGGATCTCTACCAGAAGATGCTGGTCACTGATCTGGAGTACGCCCTGGACAAGAAAGTAGAACAAGACCTGTAAGTACCGTGGAACTTATAATCTGTGTTGGAACTAACACGTTACAAAGACACAAAGCGTTACTCTAATGCAACTACTTTTTGCGGCAACGTAACTAGTTGCTCTTTCCAAATCGGTATTGGTAGCGCCATTACAGTTACTGATATTTGATGTTACTTGTTAATCAATGGGTTGAAACAACCTTTTAAAGGGGGTTTAACCAGGCTGCAACATGAAGGCATGCTCAAACCTCCCCTGGCTGACTTCTTTATATATCAATTCAATAATACTTATTCAGTCACCTGTACTAGTCCTTTTGGGATTTTGTTCTCTCCCTTATGCTGTTGTCTCTTAACCAATTTAAGACCTGAGGCAGATTCTACAAATGTCAGTTTTCTGAAACGTGTATGTCAGTGGTGCTCAAACCTTTTCATGTCAAGGACCCCCAAAATTACATGTATTTGGCCACGGAACCTCATCTGAAAATATTTGGTTCCAGGGACCCCCCAGAAGCAAAGACTTGAGTTAAAAAGCTCAAGCTTATACTTCTGCTATGTTTGAATGGCCAATCCAATGTGCTACTGTATATGCACATCTAAAATCTAAAACTGTTATGTTTGTGTTTCTTTAGACTGGATCCCAACACCGCTTTCTCTGGCATAGGGAGTTGCCGGCGGGATCCGCCGGGAGAAACCACACGCACCTGCGCGACATTATACTAATTAATTACAGCAACAGAGAGAGAGAGGGGTGTGTGTACATACGTGTGTGCGGCGATTTAATAAGGTCTAGGCGATCAGAAATCAGCAAAGAGTGAGGGATGCACAGCACAAATCTATGCCAAAAATAGGTGCCAGACTTTTCTTTTCCTCCCTGGAAATAAAAGTCTGGGTTTCTAGTTTCTAGGCTAGTGTTTCTTTAACCCAGGTGGAGCCGTGCAGAATAACTAACATTTGTGGTTATTTAATCCCGTAGGTGGAACCACGCCTTCAAGAACCAGATCACAACTCTACAGAGTCAAGCGAAGAACCGAGCCAACCCCAACCGCAGCGAGGTCCAAGCCAACCTGTCACTGTTCCTGGAGGCTGCCAGTGGATTCTACACACAGGTAGGCCTGTCACAATTATTACATCCATCGCCTAATCGTAATTATTTGGGATAATCGTCAATCGTTTCCATGTTATAAAATGTCGATACATTTTCAAATATGTTTTTTTTTTTTTTAAACAAATGTGTCAGTGATTTATTTTATGAAAGTTATTTGTCATATCTGCCCCGTGCAAGTTGTGATTACAAAGTCTAAAAGGCAAACAGAAACACGTTCCATTGTTCAATTTAAAAAAAATCATCCGCCTCAATGTTCAATACCCACAGAAAAACATATCGCAATAATAAATAAAAAAACATTAGTTCCCAGAACTATCCTATCGGCGGGGCAGTTTGTTTAATGCCCATGTCCAATGATTACAATGATATGTAATGTGATGTTGTGTATTTTAGTTATTGCAGGAGCTATGCATGGTATTCAACGTGGATCTACCGTGTCGAGTCAAGTCCTCTCAACTGGGGATCATCAGTAACAAACAGAACAGCGGCTCTGCCATCGTTACCCCTCAACCCAGCTCCTGTTCCTACATCTGCCAGCACTGTCTGGTGCATCTGGGAGACATAGGTAACATCTGCCAGTAATGTCTGGTCCACCTAAGAGATGTTAATGTCTACCTTTCAATTTCAAGTACACCAGGTTTAATATGCATTTGGCCAGGGGTTCTCAACTGGGTTCTTTGGCCATGTCTCACATAATTTAACTCTTGAGTGTATCAATGGATTTGAGTTGGGGTTATTTATTTTCGATTGCATTATATATCACTTAATCCATACGCTGCCCCATAGACGAATCGCTCACTGCCAGGGTAACTACCTGTCAATCAATAAATGTCACTATTCGGACAATCATGCTCATTCAATTGTGGGAAGACAAGATTGTATTCAGGATTGAAATTGGATTAATTGTGCAGCCCAATCTACAAGGTATCATTGGTTTGAGCTTGTAGATCAACTATTTCTGGTGAAGATGATTTGTGTCAATGGGGGGAAAAGGAGCTCACTTAGAGTTAGTACAGAGCCCTAGAAGACCACAACCAAATATGTATATAGGGTAGGGTTCAAGTATTCTGTTGAGTCTAATTTAAATTTTGGGAAGCCATTTAAAGCTGTCCACAACCTTTCTTTTGTGAATAAAACTAATTTGCTAATTTCAATACACCCGGTAGTAAACCAAACTGCACTATTTTCTGTCAATACAAGAATGTCTCTATCGTGTGGTCTGGTAGGACACCTACTGGCTGACTAGTAGTACTAGCTACTGCACAATGCTCTCATGAAGTGTTCTGTCTTAGCAGAGCAGTGTACATTTAGGTGCTCATGTGGAGGACCTACGGAATGTATCTCTAAATGCACATTGTGACTAAATGCTTCCAGACTTTTATTATGTATTTGGTTTGGTTGAAAGGCATTTTCTCACTGCATGTCAGTGGAACAAAATTCTATTTGTCGTTATGAATGTATAAAACGACTAGACAAATGGTTGTTATGTTTTGTGTTGACTAGATACATGATTGTAGTATTGTTTTTTGTCATTGCTGCTCTGTATCGTATAGATACATAATTATAATGTTTTTTGTCATTGCAGCTCTGTATCGTATATAGATACATAATTATAATGTTTTTTGTGTCTCTGCAGCTCGTTATCGTAACCAGACCAGCCAGGCAGAGTCCTACTACAGACATGCTGCTCAGCTGGTTCCATCAAATGGTCAGTCTGGTCATCATCCATAATATAGATCCATACTCATCAATACTATCTCAGGATCAATGTCTCTACATGCCTCATCTCAATCGTCTTCATATTGTCATTGTCCGAGATCACTAGTATGGAAGCTTTTCATGTTGGTAGCTGGATAACGATGGGTATGATATTACTACTGCGTTGGCTATAGTGATGATAATCTTATCGAAGTCCTATGAAGTACGAGACAAGCGGTTAGCATTTTGTGGCGATGTCTGGCAGACCACATTTGAGCTTCAACACACGAAAAATACAACCTATGAGAAATTGTGAGGAACTCTAGTCAACAACGGGGTAAATGATACATAAATGGAGTGCAAATAAAAAGTGTGTGTGTGTGTGTGTGTGTGTGTGTTGTGTGTGTTTTAACAGGACAACCATACAACCAGCTGGCCATCCTGGCGTCATCTAAAGGAGATCACCTGACCACTATCTTCTATTACTGTCGCAGCATTGCTGTCAAATTCCCCTTCCCTGCTGCATCCACCAACCTGCAGAAAGCTCTGTCTAAAGCTCTGGAGAGGTAGGTGCACGCACGCACAACATCCGCTGGGAGATCCATGTGCATGACTACTCCCATTGGATTAAAAACCATTAGGAGAAGGCGCACTCCAGGGAGTCTTAAGGAGCAATCTCTTAGAATGGCAGATTCTTGAAGATACACAGTGAAAGGAATATCTGCACTCTTGTGTAGTTTCGGCACGTCAGTCTTCTTCAGCATTTCAAACTCAAGAAAGTTTGAAACGTAGTTGATGAAGGCTGACGTGCCGAAACGCACCCGTTTCTCTAGGTAGACTGATGCTATGTGTTTGCTCAAAATAAAGAGTTTGTAAATGTAAGAAACTACTACCGGTACTCAAGAGAGTGTGGATATTCCTTTCCCAAAACACTGCACACAGACATTTTATGTGTGATTTTCATGAATGACTTTCGATGAATCCATATTTGATTCTCTTGTGTGTGTGTACGCGTGCATGTGCGCGTGTGCGTGCAGTCGGGATGAGGTGAAGACTAAGTGGAGTGTTTCAGATTTCATCAAGGCTTTCATTAAGTTCCATGGACACGTTTACCTGAGCAAGAGTCTGGACAAACTGGGCTTCCTGAGAGAGAAACTTGAGGAGCAGTTTCAGGTACAAAAAACAACAACCTTTTATCTCCTACCAGGACCTCTAGTGTTGCTGGTTTTATATACTGACATTTAGATTGTGTCAAAGGTCACGTCTCACCTAGACACAATGGTAAGAATTTTGTATGCATTCGTATGTAACATAAACTATAGCTAAGCTATAGCTAATCTATAAGTACCTCACGCTGCAATTTCTGATCGCGTTTGTAAATAGCCGCTTGTTATATATGTCATAGCGCTGACGTTCTATTTACTTTGTATCATTGCCATTGTCGTTCGTCACGCTCCTCATCCCCTCAGACGATGGGATTTGTAAAATCCGATTCCGTTCACTTCCATTAAAAGCACTATTTTCCAAGCGCTGTATCTCAAAAGCTTCCAGACCAGAGCATGCTCTACTGGCGCGCAGCCTATTTTCGGCTGTCTATTGTGTCCTCCTCACGCATGGCTGCCGATATCCAACTGTCTGTAGTGACAGGCTAACAGTAGCACCTAATGGTAACTGATGCTATGGTAACAACAGCATCAGCCATGGTGGCATTGTAGCGTAGTAGCCACCAAGGGACACCAAAGAGCAGAGAAAGAATTAAGGGTCTATTTTGTGTCCTGTGCTGTATCTCAGAGGTTGGTGGTGGTGCGTTCAGCATTGTGTCTCGCTTTGTGTTTCAGAGGCTTGTGGTGCGTTCAGCGTTCAGCTCGCAGCAGCTGGTTCACATCACCGTCATCAACCTGTTTGAGCTGCATCACCTCAGAGACCTGAACACTGACGTAGAGCACAACAACTACACTGTAGACGAGCAGACCTGCTGGAGTCAGCTACTGGGACTGTTCAGTAAGATAACTATAACTCTCTGAATTCTCAACCGGTTTTTATGTGTTTTGGTTTGTTACAAATGTGAGACGTATAGTGATATTATAGGATACGTGGCATAATAAAAAGTTAAAAAAAAGAAAGTAAACCACTAATCTTACGTAGATAGTAGCAGTTGTTAGCCTCCGGTATACTCCATACATGATATGGTGGTCCTTTGTTGGTTATTCTGAATAATTAGAGTTGGGCTACATGGGACCCCATCACCCAAAGCAGGAAAACCCTCAGGACTCTAATAAAAACCCAACAATTAGTGTGTATATACACACACACACACACACGTTTAATTACTCATTGTGCCTCTCTCTCTGTCTCTACAGTGTCTTTCCTGGGTGTGATGTGCAGTCGTGTCCTGCTCAACAAGCAGAGAGCAGAGGAGGTGATGGTAGAATGTCCTCTTCCTGCCATCAAGGTGTCTCTGGACTGGATCAGACTCAGACCCAGCGTCTTTCATGAGAGTGTGGTGGACAAACGGCAGTAGTGAGTATCCCTCTCTGTCCCCCACCTCGCTGGTTCTCAACCTTTTCAGGCCGTGACTCCCCAAAATAATCCCATTTGAACTGGGCGATCCCACACCCTGGCGAGCACTTAGAATTGTATAGTTGAGGCATTACATTTAGTTTGACACGGTTTGACAGATCTATGCGTGAGGCGTTGTGAGCTTGTAGATCTGCTATTTTCACAATGTTTGCCTCTTTCTTATATTATTTGACAAATTGGCTAATCTTTTACCTGTTTTTATAGAATAGATTTTATTATTATTAAAAAAAAGGTCTTAAATGTCATCTGGGGAGTGGGGACCCCCTCCAAAATCATGTAGGGATCTCCCTTGGTGTCCTCCTGAACCACATGTTGAGAACCACTGCCTTACCCGATGTTAAAGAACAATGGCTTTTTGTTAGATGTTTGGGTTGTGTCGGTACCTTGTCATGATGTTATTCAAATATTGGTCTTCAATTGTTATTTATTGGTTAGAACATTGATATTCCCAAATATTCTCCTTATTGACTTACATTGCAC
>OOFJ01049536.1:1115-11690 GCA_900323375.1 Benthosema glaciale
ATTGAGCTGTAAAAACTTGAGATCCAGATAACAAGTCTTTGGGATGGGAAAACTTCAAATTGCCTGAATTGTGTGTGTGTGTGTGTGTGTGTGTGTGTGTGTGTGTGTGTGTGTGTGTGTGTGTGTCAACTTGTCTTGTAACTTAGCAATGCAAAACACTCAAATGTGTCTAAATTAACTCCCACTGATCGTTGTCAATGGTTTGAATACACTATCATTGCTTTCAATCTTTCAAAGCATGCTTTGTTGCGATGGCACAACAAAAGCAGAGCACATCAATGAGGACCCATGCCTTTAATCCTATCTGTCTAACTGGTACATAGCGTTATTACTGTAGATCTAGGCCATGGTCTTGTTTTGCCTTACCTGTCACAGTGACTGCATTTAAATGGCTTTGCCCCAGTGTGCTTTCTGAAGTGTCTGGTCAACTCGTCGCTCCGTGCAAAACGCCATTCGCAGCCCTCCCATGAACACCTGTATGGCTTCTCACCTGGAAAATGGAACAAGCATAGAACAAATTGTCTTTAGTTTGGTCGGGTAAAAGCCATGCATGCAGGAGCACTGTGCATGTCTTTGTTTGTCCCCGTTGTTATTGGAATGCATTCAAATGAGTAATGCCTCTGGTCAGACATAATCATAGACAGACATAGTTGGTAACAACGTCACTCAAAACCCAGTTTCCACTGAACCTGTTGGATTACTTCTCATCTTGCATTATGTAATGTGAAACATGTCAGGAATGCAAAGACTGCTCTTACGTAGCTGAATGTAAAAAGAAGAAGAAAAAAAGAAAAGAAACTGACTTTGTAGGTCAAGAGAGGGAGAGAGGTCCTGTGGAGAAAGCCACACGTGCAATTGCACGCTGCTAATCAAAAATAAGACGCGGTCAAATGACCATTCAAACCCTTCCAATTCAGCGCCCCTGCACCCCCCACCCCCATAACCCTTTCCCATGGTGAAACTCAATCTGTTTTTAGGGACCGGGTCCCTTTTATCCCCCATGTGCCAACCCTCCCCCTTCTCTCTCTCTCTCTCTCTCTCACCCAGTCAGTCACATTCCAGATAGATTAGGTCACAGTTTAGGTATCCAGCCATGCAGAGCTAATACTCGCAGCACTCTGGCTGAGGACATGCAATGTGGACCTTTAATTACATTACACATTGGCCGGACAATGCCATTAGGGTGGAAAGACAAAAATAATTGCACTACTTTTTTTTTTGTTTACGTACGATTATAAGGTTCTTTGGAGAATAGTGTGTGTGTGTGTGCGCTGTGTGTGCGTGTGTGTGTGTGCAGTTTCATGTTCTTTAACACTGAATCAAGATGAACTAGTTCTGCAAGGGGCCACAAAGAATAGCCTCTTTTTTTTTCGTCATTATGCTGCAAGTGAAAATGTGTCAACAATCCCCGCTTTCACCACAGAGAGTACCATGGCTGGCTGTTACAGTGTTTCGTTAGCTCACCTGTGTGAGTGCGCTGGTGTGCTTTGAGGTGGGAGCTCTTCGTGTAAACCTTGCGACAGCCGTTGAAGTGACACCTGTGTACTCTCCTCCTGCCGTCCGGCGACGTGTCCCCGCAGACAAGTCCAGTCTTTTCCGAATTTTTCCCGACCCCACCGGTCCTGATTTTGACCGGCAAGTGCAACTCGGCGTGCACGCCGGCGCTCCATCCCTGCAGCATGCTGCTGGGCTCGGAGCTGGCCTCCGGAGAGGACGGGGGAGTGCTAATGATGGAGGGGCTAAAAGGTCCAGAGCCGACCAGGACAGAGCCCAGAGGGTTGTGGGTAAAGCTGTGTGTGGGCGAGAGCTCCTCGGAACTGTCTGAGGCCTCGCTGCTGGCGTCCGAGTTCACACTGTTGGTGTCCAAGATTTGGCTGTCCTGATTGTCCTCCTCGTGGGCTATGACGGGGATCTTTGGGTCAGACTCTGCCTTGGTTTTGTCCCCGCAGGCCAAGATCAGCTTGCTCCAGAGGTCGTCCTGGCTGTCGAACTTGTGGAGGTCGGTTGTGGAGACGTAAGGCTCACTCTGTAGATATCGCTCCAGCTCCAAGCATGTCTGGATGAGTGCAGAGAAATGAGAAAATGCTATCAGCATATACATGAATACAATCAAGCTTGTTTCTTTTTATCTAAAGAATGAAGGTCAGAGAGAGAGAGAGAGAGAGAGAGAGAGAGAGAGAGAGAGAGAGAGAGAGAAATACGATACTTGGATGAATGAGAAGAATCATTGAAATAACTATAAGCTATAGTATTGTGCTGTGTGGTCAATTGTGGACAACATGTTTATCGCAGACACAAACAGGAACTTCGCTGACCGCTTCTGCACAATTAATAGGAGTAGGACTGGTTGGACACCACATATTTGCTAGCCAAGCTTGATGTAGTTATTCTGCCTGTCTAAACACACACAGTACAAACCTCAGTGTTGTGCAAGAACGTATGAATTGTTGAAAATGGACAAATGATGGGTCCATGTTATGTTTACACTCTCCAGAGTTACATTAAACACAAGTTGTCCCTGTGTACTACACAAGTATATATCCTACAGTGTACCACACATGCATGTGTACCACACATGCATCTCGGAAGTGTGTAATCGGTAGACTGCTAGAGAGCTATACGCCAGGATCAAGTCAACATCCCACTGGCACAAGAGGCATGTAAGCTTCCAGCACAGCAAGTGTTCGTCTCACCAACAACTTGTCATGTAGTTATCAGCAGCTCCACATGGGGCCTTCATTCATTGTGGAATGAAGCGGTGAGTCCATTTCAGCTGCATGGGCTGTCAGCCGCTAAACTCTGACCACTTTCTGCACCCAAGTGCAAAGGGAGCATTTAATGTGCATTCTCGTTTCGGCGGTCGAGTTGAGTGACTCACTGGACGGTTTTAGAAGACCTTTTAAGGAAGCTGCCCCAACTTCCCCTCTTAACATGAGCTGTTCAGCGCCTTGTCCTCGTGCAAGAAGGGGGGCCTGGCTGCTGACATGCAATCACATCCTTCCTCAGTGTCAGGCCTCTTACTGGAGACACACTGGTTTTTAAGTGTGACTCAAAAGCCGTGGGACTCGGCGAGCAAGGCCATTCATTATGAGGTGCATATGGCACAGTGGGAGCGGAGCTGACATGGCTCTAAGGCATTACTGCAACGCTCTCTTACACAATGTTTTCCAGCTGCACTGGTACCTACTCATGTGAGCCGCAATTGGCCATCTCTGACATTTGATTCCATCATATTGTCTATCTGTCCTGTTCAAATCCCAGGACAGGATGACTCACGTGGTGCAAATGAGCGCGCTTCCTTCCAAGCGGAATAACATTCGGATGCGGGGTACCGATTGAAATAAACCAGCAATGGGAAATAGCGTACTATTAAAAGCCTTTTCAGTTTAAGTAAAGACGTACAACGTGAAACACCGCGACAGAAAGGGGCTCCCTAACCACAACACGTTCCTGCTTTGGAAACAATATGATGACAAACAGCTCAAGTTAAGAAGGGCTCTGTGCCAAAAATCACCAAATGCCCTGAAGCTAAAAATGGGATCGATTACAATCACGTAATCCATCTCATGTTACACGTGATCTTTCTGGAGTAAAAGGCAGACAAATGCAACACACACACACACACACACACACACACACACACACACACACACACACACACACACACACACACACACACACACACACACACACACACACACACACACACACACACACACACACACACACACACACACACACACACACACATCTCTATTCTCATTTGAATGAGTAGTAGCTAGTCTGCACATCCGCTGATTGACGCGAGTTCCTGTCGCTCTTATCTCCCCACACAACATTCCGGACCGAATACGATGTGACGGATCGCCTGGCTCTCTCTCTGCTCTGCTCTCTCTCTCTCTCTGACTCTGTGTATAGGTCTCTCTATCGCAGAGCAAGAGCTTTAAAATGCTACCCTGTCAGCCCAGGCATCGAAAAACACCTGGTTAAATAACTCATGCTCAAAATACAGCTAGACTGCTGCTATAGCTGAACCCCTGCGAGTTCCTCCAGTCCAGTGGTTTTCAACCCGTGGTCCGGGGGAGCACCAGTGGTCCTTGAGAGGGTTCCCAGGTGGTCCCCAGCTAAATGATGGGAGATTTGGTGTCATTTTACACTCTCAAGAGTTAAAATGTTGTTAAATATCTAAATCATGTCTATACATAATTGGAGGATGTAGAATAATTGCCATTTTGATTTTGATCAACGTTTGCTTGTTATCTATCCTAAAATAGAGCATGGAATGGAATTGTGGACAAAAACAACAAATATTCTTTAAATTTGGGACTGAGAGGCTAAACCTCATCAATAAATGGTGGTCCGTGTGGCTCAAATCCTGAATAAATAGCGGACCCTGCAGTATCAAAATAGTTGAAAACCAACCACACCACTGCTCCAGTCCATTCATCTCCCCCCAGACAGAGAGCAGAGCAGAGACAGAGACAGAGCCAATGCTGGAGCTGTCAAACCAACCACACTGTCACTGTAACCCTGCTGCACGCACGCACGCACGCATGCTTTACTTGTCAACTTCACACACACCGAACGAACTCCGCATCACAAAGTAAGTCAGAATGATGATAATAATATGGGGTCTATATAGTAGACATAGTGTGCAATAAACACCACCATCCAATTAAACCCTCTTTAACCCGCCTTATCGCTGCTTGCAGCTATATTTGTTCTTATTGTTTTTGCTGTCGATGCTTTGATTCAAGTGGTAAAATACGCGTTTCCTCATATCATACGCGCGTAAACATCCGTGTCAACTGTCAAAGAGAGAGAAAACAAAAAACAAAACAAAAAACAAGCCAAGTCATTCATAACTTTATTAAAATGGAACTGATATATTATATATTCACCTGCTGCCAGTACTCCTCCAGAGACGGTAAGGCTGAAAAATAGCCTGTGTCGTGAACTATCTGAAGTTCCTGAAAGATGCTGCACATGGGTAGCACATCCATTTTTACCCCCAAAGTGGTAAAAAAAAAAAAAAAGACGTTCAATCAGCTGCACTTTCTTTTTTAAAGATAAATATCTCGCGTAGTAGTAGGGAAAGTGGTGTTGTTGTCAAGTATCCTCGTTGTCGTGCGTAAAATACTTGCATGCGGCTTCGATGCAAACAAAAAAAATAATAGTGAAATAAGACTAGCTCCGTTGAATTGTTGATGGTGGTCGGACGATCCGTAGCTTGCGTTCAAGTGTGTGTGTGTATGTGACTGTGTTTGCAAACACAGACAGTGGACTGGATGGTTGAGGAGAGACGTGCGCTCTGCAAACTTCCCTATTCAAACCTCTGAGCAGGCAACCCTCCCCCGGCGCAGACTACGCTCGCACCGCAGCGTCCAGCCAATCGGATTCCACCAGCGCCGCGGAGCGCATATGATATCACACTCGGCCAATCGCGCGCGCCCGTCGATACGATTTCCCCGTGTCTCCTTTTCGATTGGCGCGTTTGACGAGCGGCTTCATTGGACGGCTATTTTTAGACGTGTATATATACTAAGCGCCCGGGCTGCCTTCCGATCCGTGGTAGTCTCTTCTCAGTGCTGCTGCTGGAGCTCTGACTTTAGCTGAGCGCTGTGTTGTGTGTGTAAAAGGTTCCATGTTTCACCACAGAGCGCGCATGTGAGCTGGCGGTGGCCGCAATACAACACCAGTTTCCTCTTTTTTGCTTTTTTGGGAAACATTTAATTCTAATGCAACTTTACCCAGTAGCGCTGGCTTGTGACATGATGCCACTATTGCCTACAAGTTACAACCCTTGATTACAGTTTTCTTTACGCTTCTTTTTTTCACCCTCCTTCTCTTTTACCTTGAAATTAAGTTTTCCACTGAAATTGGGGTAAAATGTCGTTCTGTTTAAATAAAGTCAAGTGATACACATAATTATGTTAATTTTTTTCCTTTTCTTTTTCTTTTCTTTTCTTGAGGCATGTTTGTCAGATCATCAGTTTATGATGATGAAGCACAACTAAAATTGCACATCATACACAGAATCGCTGCAATAACCTTTAAACCAACCCCAGCATATTCTGGGGCGAACATTATAGCCAAAAATAGCAGAGCTCACAATAGGGTTCCAAGAGTATAGAGCCAAGTTTCTTTCCTCTTAGAAAAGCTATTCGTTCTGTATTTCAGCCCGTATGCCATTAAACATTTTCATAATTGGCATGTTTGATGCTTTTATATTGTGGACTTCAGTGTAATGTAATGCAATATGTGTATTATAAAACTTATGTTTAATTATTTATCAAGTTTATTGTTTGTATTATGAAAAGAATGAGATAGATTTGTACATCCTGTCTTGCTTGTGCAATGGGATTCCACATTCATGCCTCATGACAAGTTTCAACATCCATAATGCCACTTGCATGCGGTGACATGCAGGCATCTTCCATTGAGAGCTACACTCTTCATTCCACAGTCGCATTCCACCACATGTTTATTTGGCAATGGCATTACATCATGGCAACTCATTCTTATCGGGTTCCTCTTTGGAGGACGTCCGCGCAGAGGAAACCCATAACAGCTAAGTCGAAGAGAGGCCAGCCTGAGTCCAGTTAATTGCATAAGTACATAATAAAGTCAATTGAATACAACATGGCACGCTACGCCGGCGCAAGATGAGACAAACAAGGTTTTTTGGACAGCACCCACATTGTTTTCCAAGTGTCTGTCGTCTCCGCTGCCAGCCTCCGGCGGAGGACTGAGCGTCTATTGTGTCACTCTCGACTGCGGGGCCATATTTGTCACTCATAGCATCTGATTTAGTCATATGGTGATGCAATGTGTCTTATGAACCCAGGACCTGGCCTCAGAAGTCCCTTTAAAAGGAATTTCAGTTGCCCTTTGTGTCACTAATGGGAGCTATTCATTATGTCTTACCCAGGCCTCGCTGGACATTTTGTCAGGGGGAGAAAAAAAAGAAAAAGAGAAGTTCAGCGAGTCCATTCACAATAACGGACCTTCTTTTACAAATCACAAACGTCCTGAAATATCTCGGCCAGGCATCGGAGGAGTAATGCAATGCTTGGTTTATCATGGCGCACTAATATAGCAGCCTTGATCGTTCATGCATCTCAGACTGTGTCAGAGGTCCTAACACTATCTGTGTGATGAATCGCAGGGCTACCGTCGGCTCCCTAAGGAGCATTAGCGTTGAGGTCTACAGTAATCACTTCTTACAGAAGGCCCCTCTGATGAAGCATTTAGAGAATGCGCAGGGTGCCGCATGGCAGCTTTTATCTGGGAGAAGCCAGGTTCCACAGTTTTTATCATCGTTATGCAATCCCAGCCCAGGCAGTAGCCACAGGAAAGAGCAATTACAGGATGACCCATTTTAATACATCACTGTCAACCCAATCAGTGAGTTGTTCTAAGGGGGTTTTTTCTGGCTAACCTTGGTGCAGCGGAGACACTGGAGACCCTCTGTCCTGCTCTTCATAACGCGCACGAGTAAACAAATTGAGGCTTGTTCCTCATCCCAAGGTCTTTTTTTTGTCCGCACCATCCAATTAGATTTAAACACTTAAACCTTCTATACTTACTAAAAATGATGTTGGCACTGTACCTGGTCCACTCCCGCTTTTTTTTGGTATACCAAATTCTTTGAGAAAATAGCATAAATCTACAAGCTCACTTGTAGACCAGCTATTTGTTGAGAAACTTCCCCCGGAATAGAGATGCTGGATTCAAGTGCATAATGAAACCACATTAAGGAACTAAACCAGTTTGATTCAATATTCAGGGTACAGTTTGTAGAATGGTGCAGTTCAATGAAGTACAGGTCAATAAACGCTTGTTTGAGCTGCATCTGGGTTGAACGCGGTTTGTGGTGTTGTGATGGACTTCGTTGGCATTAGGGAAGTATTTTGACAGGTGCATGGAGTACATGTTGTAGCGAATGTCAAAAGGAGCGGGGGTAAGGTGGGTTCTTCTGGGTAGGCCAAGTAGTAGCCTGACCAGTTTGTTTTGGGATGTCTGGAGCCTTGTTTTTAGGGCCTTTGAGGTGCTGTGTACCACAGTGGTACCATGAGGTGCATGCATAGACGAGTATGAAAAGTATTTTTCCTGTATTTTTGCTGACCACTGACACCTCCCCTGTGCTGAAGTTGTTCAATAAGGTGCTTATTGGTATGCATGTTTGTTCATTTATTTGGATTTTAGTGGAAGATACAGGGGTGCAGAGCTGTCAAAGGGAAACTTGTAGTAAGTACAGTGTGTGTGTTGTTGACAACTGATTCTGAAGTACAATGTCTTTCATCCTTTCACATCACAGTGTAGCACCAAGCGAGCAGTTAGCAAGCAGCGCCACAGCACCGTCGATAGAGATGCATCAGCCTGCGTGGGGGAAGGGGAGGCCCGTGGAAAAATTTGTCCAAGCTTAAATAAAATGAGAATAAAAATAATTGATTGGAAATCAATGCACATACATCATTCACTCTTTTGTAAGAAGGAGAAATGGACGCGGGGAGAGGAGGAGGTGGTGGGGGGGGTATAGGGATCAATATTCATTGGAATCATAAATCAGGAGCGAGCCGGCGCTCGCGGGGAGAGATGATGATCGTTGGCCTGGTTTTGGATTACATACTGGGTTGAGGCTGTCCAGCTTGCAAATGCGTTTCAGGTTTGCTCCTGTATCCCCCCACACTGCACGCACACACAGACACGTAAGCACGCACAGAGATGTGCACGTGGGTGCGCATGACACGCACGCTCACACGTACACGCGCATGTAGACACAATATTAACACTTAACACAGCCTGTCTTCTCATTGAAATGCATCGATGGGTTTCCGTGTGATGTCGGCCTTTCCGTCCCGCTGTCAGGCCACGTCTAGGAGACAGCAGCAACATGTGTTTGTGTACAATGGGTCGGGTAGAGTCTGGTCCGTCACGCCGCCAATGATGGGTGGCGAGGCGGGGGGTAGGGTAGGGGGGGACCTCTGTCTCGGAGCGGCCTCTTGACCTTGAGGATGAAGCGTGCGCTTTGTCTTCCATGTGTCTGTGTGTGCACGTGTGTGTATGGGGGGGTCGGGGGGACGTGTTTGAGCTGCATTACTAAGTGGACATGCTTTGCACACAGCAATCACTCCAGGACACTCTTGTGACAGTCAAGCCCCTGATCCACAGGCTGATGATGAGAGAATCCGGGTCTCAGTCAGTTAGTCAGTCAGTCGGAAGCATGGCATTCTGAAGTGCGAAGTTCATGTAACCAGGAATAGCTCCGGACTTGGCTCTGTGACAGTCAGCCCCCCCTCCAAAAATGAAATGATTATTGTTTGAAACAAGGCTCCCTGCAAAGTGCATATAGATATGTAGGACTCACGTTTAACCACTTCGATACTGGCATGCCTATTCTGGGGCCAAAACAACAGCAGATCTGCTGTGTTGAGCTGCAATGTGTTGTTAAATGGTGCATTTATAGTGCCTTTATCCAAGGCGCTTTACAGAGATTGTGTATCACATTTACCCATTCACACACAGATGCGGGAGGAAACAGGAAACCATACAAGGCACAAACCTGCACATGGGGAGCAATTAGGGGTTGAGAGTCTTGCTCAAGGACACTTTGATATTAACACTGGGGGAGCCCAGGTTCGAACTGGGAACCTTGCGGTTCCCATCCGGTCACTGTACCCCTGAGCCTCTGCCGCCTGCGTTGTTAGCTTGGAGATCTGCAAAACTAAGTGGTTAATGCGGGGCATTGCAGAACATGCATTTGTCATCAAATTAGGGCATTGGCCAGCAGGAAGGATATAGTAAAATGCCCGCAAATTGCGATGTGTAGGTGAGGTACAGAGATAAAAAGTAGCGATTATAAATGTGTGTGCATGTGTATGTCCTTGTGTGACAGCGCCAGTGTTGTAGCAACAGCAACAACATAGTACAAAGAGGAACTATAGTATAGTAGAGCTCTGTGCCACACGGCCTTGACTTTTATCAGTGGAGCGAACAGCAACAGAATCACTTTTTCTTTTCGTTATCTTACTGTAAGACATGCTTGTTTACTCCCAGGAGTTTCCTGGTAATTGAAGAAAAACAAAGGAAAACACCATCATTTTCGGCAGCAAAATGTTTAGAACATAAACAAACAAGCGAAAGTGAATGAAATTCTACGTTTGTAGTTTCATTCAACTTTTTATGTCAGTTTTTCAAAAAGGAAACAATGTGCACCATAAGTGGGAACATTATTTAATCATTGCGCTTTGGGAGGAGATGTATGGAGCGGATCTTAAGTGTGCTGGAAAAGCCAGAGGACAGTCTGTTCAATGGTCATTGTTTCACACAGGGTGGTGCATTGAGAAGGCTGTGTGTTGTTTTTCCTCCGGGTGATGCCTGTCGTTAGTTTGGTTGGTGCTAAAGGCTACTACCATTATTGCACGCGGGTACAGGAATGCGAGGCATTTTATTATTTGCCGCCAACCTCTGTGGGAACCAGCTCTCAACTCGCCGTTTCGGGGGAGGTATTTATCCGGGGCTGCGGGATAAACAGCGACCCAACCCACTGATTAGGGACCTTGGATGTATTCA
>OOFJ01049555.1:0-15850 GCA_900323375.1 Benthosema glaciale
ACCTTGATGCTCATGGCCAGCGGAGGAAGACCCCCGCCGCCGCCGACCTCGTGTCCTCCTCCACCGGGGAAATCCTCCGGACAAGGCATCGGCCAGGTGCACGAGCGAGGCCGGCTTTGCGGCTCGAAATCCGAATCGATATCAACCTGATGATGAGCCTCTAATTCGTCGTCCACCATCATCAACATTTGGCTTCAGTGTGTGATGGAATAAATCAATTGAAGAAAAAAATAAAAATGTGAACAATAATCTCCACGATTATTCCCCCGGTATTGTGTTTCAATATCACACACGCGTTGAAACCCGTCTCGTGACAGGGATATTAAGCCTATACTGTCTGATTCAATAAGTAACAATTCAATGTAGGAGCCGGTGGCTGAGACGGAGCATGACTGATGCTATAGGGCGAAAATCACAGCCTTGTTGCGTGTAAAGATTTTAGCAGTAATAAAATTAATAGCAGCCTTTCGTCCATTTTACCTGGAGTAAAATGTGCGATGATCGCCCAATTGCTGATGATTTGACAGTCTACATCACCTAGAAGAACCAGACAATCCCAGATGCATGCCAGCAGCGCCAGTCTAGAGGCTGCTCGGGGTCCGTCTACACAGCAACAGATGATAATTCAGATAAGGAGCATATTTTTGCTCGCTGTCGTCGATAAATTCCGCCAGAAGACAACGCGGAGAGCCGGGGATTCACCAGGGCTGTGCGCAGGGCATCATCCAATGAGGCGATAATGCGTGATTACCGTGAATTATTCAATCTTCCTATAGTCTGTGCGGATTAAGCCGTGGCAACATGCGACCCACCAAACTGTCTGTCTGCGCGTCTAATGAAGACGCATGTGACGAAATTACAAATCGATTCAATTCCAAGTCAGCGAGGGAAAAAACACAGTCCAGTAGTAAAGCAATCTCTAATAGTCCACTTTTCACGTTGATTGGGGGAAAAAAAAGAGACTTCTATGATCACTATATATAATAATATATATATCCTATACTCCTCCCGGACCTCGGCTCGCACACTCATATGTGGTGTGTCTTTTCTCTCTTTCTCACTCGCACATCGCACACATGTTCTCATTTGCTTACAACTCGTTTCGTCGATGTGAACCGATGATGACGCGCGGGCGCTGTAGTGGAGATGCTGCCAATTGGAATGCGCTCATGAAATCAATACTCCCAGAACATGATTACACAGAGAGAGAAAGCATCCCTAGCCCTCTTTCCCCCCCTCTGCATCATATTCATTATATCTAGCCCAGAGAGGATGCAAAAATCCAAATCAAAACTCTGAATAACTGTCTGGCGGGGCATATTGGAGCCGCTGCCACTTTTTTCTAGTTATTATCTAGCTCAATTTGCAAACACGTGCATCGATTTATCTCTAGGTCACCGTCGACAATAATTCCTCCGCCATATAATATTACAGCATCCAAATGCCCTCCAGAGACCTCGCTGTGGTAGCCTGCCTACGTGAGATGCTTCACCTCTGTCTGCACAACTCATATAGGCTAATTTTCTATTGCGATTAAACAGATTTATCTCATATCATGAGAGATTAGGTGACCCCCAGATTTTAATCCAGGAGGAGCGAGTGAGGTGAAATGAGGTCTTTTCGGAGATCACGCGCCTGGTATTACAATCATATCATTAGGCTACTCCTTCCTCTACAATCAACCTGGGAGGAGGAGGGGGGGGGGGGTTTATCTTCCAAAATCTCGCTCTTGCCAAGCAGCCTCGACGCTGCCTGTACGAACCAGGATGTTACACAGTAGACACGCAGCCCTCGTCTGACCCATGTGCGTAATTCTCCAGATTGCCACAGTGACCGAGGGGATTCCGCCCCCGCCCCAGAATGAGGCACGGCCCCCTCTCTTTCGTCAAGGCTGATAGCTGGGCGGGAGCGTGGGTTCAGGTGGTCTAATACAATTGGCTGCCTGCTATGATCTCTCGAGGTCTATATATAGCAGCAGGCTTATGTTCTGTACAAATCAGGATGATTCAATTGTTCAAATTGTTGCCTTAATCTATATGCAGCCAGGGATGGTGTGTGGTGTGCTGACCTCGCATGCACTTTTGCAATAATGTCTTACATGACTTTTGGTACAGATAACACCTGGGAGCTGCTTAATAGCCTATAATATTTCATATTTAATAGGAGTATAGTCTATTAAGAATTAAGTGCCATAGGTCATGCACTCATCAATGGTATAGTTGTTGACATATTTCGCTCCATATCTACATTTCCAAAATGTCTATGATTCAAACTAGAAACCCTTCTTCTGTAACCTATAGACATCCACACAGACATACTAAATCATAATCCTTATGATCTACCCTGCCTGGCCAACCTAGTTACGATGATGTAACACTGTGTAACAACCACACAAACAACTAACAGCTCAGTGAGTAATGAGCGTGACCTCTTATTTGGGCTCGCTGGTATGACTGCATTCAGTGCATTGCATGTCTGCGAATAGATAACAGCAGAACATAGCATCGTCTCTCCAAACGGTGGGCTACGACAGCCTATATTCTGTCAGTCTGGGCTTCCAAATAAAGCAACTCATCATGAGGATTTTGGCCACGGATGGTATTGTGGGGTAATACGTCTCAGTTTGAGGCCGTCTAGGAGTAATAACACACCCTCATTTCTTCCGAGCGACACATATAGTTCATAACCAGACATACGCACCAAAACAAGCTCTCATGCTGCACAGTGGCTGAGATTGTCTGGTGAACCCCACCCTCTGTGCACGGTGCACACCTACTGAATCTATTTAAAAGTTGCACAACATAGCCTCTGTCTGCACTCAGACATGGGTGATGTTAAGAGTGATGTTGGGAAATTTGTGTCAGAAAATAGCATATGAATTGAAATGTAGCATGATGTGTCATACTGTGTCATGGAATGACTAAATGCCCAGCATCGTTGGAACCACATGGCTAAACATGCCAGTTTGCTAATAACAATTTTGCTTCTGTCAAAACTGGCCCCATGTGTTTCATTCTATTTACAGTTTAGGCATTATCAGAGAGACACACTCATCCAGAGCTACGTACAAGATCTGAGTAAATGGCATGAAGCCTAGTCAACAAACAGAGTAAATGGTAGAATAAGTATAGAGTGCAAAGAAAAACTAGGGCAACAAAGTAACTAGCATACCAAGGAACATGATTAACGGAGTTGATTTCTTGTTTTTCTTTTCAGTTAGCTCTATTCATGTGTGGCGAGAACCAAAACAATGCCCAACTGAAATATTTAGACAAGCTCTTAACAGTTCTTTAAAGTCATATATATCTAAAACCAATACGTATAGGGGTTTCCTGTACTGTACTTTTACATTAAGTATAAAGCATTGATACACTTGGGGAACTTAGGTGACACTGATAATGTTATGTTACTACCAGAGTCTTTCATTTCAGCAGATTGTGTATGTACGGTAAATAATAATACACAGTGCCAGGGAGCTTTGGAAGCATTACAATACAAACAGTACATAATATGTCTGGCACATGGAGAAAGTAATTTATCGTGCCTGTGAAGAGGTGACTTGACCCAATCAAGCAGACTTGTGCAGGACAACCTCTCACGACTAGGTAGAGCAAGAGGAGCACAAGAGTACACATCACATAGTAGAGCAATGGGAGCGTCAAGAGTCTGGGTGTTCGGGCCTCTCCAGGCAGACTTTGCTACGCTGTCCCCATACCAGACATTCCAGAGGCAGAAGGGCTGGCTTCAGGCTCTCTGTGGCTGATCCCGGAACAGCATGTTCCACACAGCCAGGGATCACTCCAGCCAGCCACAAGCAAAGGCACAGAGCACCACAGCAACAACAACAAGGCAGAGCTTTGTTCTTGTCAATTTTCATCCTGGAAAAAGCACTGTGGAATGTCATTCACATAACAAAAAGGAATGCCATTTTCCCTCTGCCCTCCCGCCCACTGGTGCTCGCCCAGTCCCTTTGCCCAACCACTCGTGCCATCCTCCAGCATCCTCACAGTGTTATGCAAGATACACTATGCCACTGTTGAGGGGACCGAGGATGGGGCGGAAGCAGGGGAAGCCACAAGGAGGCCGCTGGGAGATCGATGGCCGCCCTGGGAAAACGCCTCCACTCTGGTTCTCCTCCTCTCCCAGTTCCACTCCCCTCCGAGCGTCCAACCCACACCACTTTAACGAGCATATGGGCTCCCAATGACACAGGAAGGAGAGGGCCCCGATCCAAGTATCGGGAATGTTCCTGAATAGGCAAGGCCGGATTTCACCCCTCCGTGGCAACAGCCCAGTTTTTTGGGGCCGACTTAAAGACTTCCTGCCCCGGGCAAGAGCCAGCTTATTGTGGCACAGATCTTGGCAACACTTGCACCAAGTATGAACATAATGTTCAGTGGCAACAAAGGCGTCCCGTGCCAAGAGTTTTAATTAAGGCTGCACCATGGAATGGAGAGCAAAGGCACGCACAGGTAACAACTTCTGTGCACGGTTCCAGGTATAAACAAAAATGGGTTTAAATAAATCTGCCATGACACATTAATTATATGTACCTGTTAAACACTTAACATAAAAAAGAGACAAGTCATTGTACTTTTTACTGCAGACAACAAACATACTGTAATTGTATGATAATGAATTATGCTGCTTAGTTTTGACTAGAAATATAAAGGCACAGGTGGACATCAATAGCATTATCCAGCATCCAGCCACACACTGCCAGTCAGACGGTATGTACAATGTGCATAAACTAGTTGCGACACAATAGCACTCGCAACATAGCTCTGCTACTCCAAGGGATGTCCGCGCTTTTATTCTCTTTCAATTAGTTTTTTCTGTTTTGGGTAACATTTTCTCAATTTTAGTTTTTTTGTAGTTTGTTGATCAGGTATTTATAAATACCGCAAATTGTAAAAGGCCATTCGTTTTGATGAGAATTGGACCAGTGTCCTCTCCCGCATTCAGGGGCTTAACTGTCTTTGGAGTAGCAGTTCTCTGGTTACCACTTCTTAGCTCAAATAAACCAAGCACAATCTCTCTTGGCCTCAAGCAAAGGGGGTCTACTCTTTGCGCAAAACATTGGTTGGCTTGAACCACAATGTCTGAAGAGGCCTTATGCCAAGGCACTGATTAGCACAGCTCCAACTCTGGCCTCCAAAACAACACAAATAGAAGAGGCAGAATGAGTGTCAATCTCATCACCAAAGAGCAATTAATTCCACCAGTGATTCCCAAACTTTTTAAATTCAAGGACCCCCAGTTTGGGGGTCCTCTAATTATTATTAGGCCACAGAACTGTATGTACAATGTACAAAATGCACCCTTTATAGATCCATTTGGTTCCATTTGTACATTCTCACCTTTAAAAGGGTCTGAGCAGGACCGCCTGGAATACCCCCAAGGACCCCTGGCCCGGGACATCACTCTGAAAACTGTTGCACTATTGAAGTGGAGGAAAGACAGCAGACTGCCAGTGCATGTGTGCTGGACACACATGAATCCTCGGGCAAGGAGGCATCTGTCTCCTTAATACATAATTTACTTACAGTTGAAACATCATGCTTTATACCCGAGGGCCAGAAGTCTGCGTTTGCTGGTTTGAACATAAAATATAAAAAACTGTCTACATCAGATAAGCTGCTATGATTTACTGTCCACTTGGTGTACTGTGCGACGAAGTGTTCAAAACGATGAAAACTGGACTGAGACCTTATGCACAGTAAAAGAAAAAGGAAATGTGACTTTCGGACATAACCTACCGTATCTCCATATTTCTGCTTACATTTTCCCCCTTGTAAATGTACACCCTATTTCGTCATACAACAGTGTCACACAAAAGTAGCCCTCACTGCGTGTCACTCCCCATCTTTCTCAGTTCCCTGTCTGTCTTTTTAATAGCCACTCACAACACAATATTTATTTATTAGATAATGGGGCTTTTTTTGCCTTTATTGATAGAACATCCATGGAGATAGACAGAAAACAAGGAGAGAGAGTAGGAATTACACGTAGCAAAGGTCGTCAGGATCGAGACTTGAACCCGCGACCCGCTGTCAGGATATGTGGTATGCCCCTGCAACGCCAGGCCAGCGGGCGCCCCACATTGAACTTTTTAAAGTGAAAGTTCAAGTGGTTAATTCTATCTGTGGGATTTATAAATATGCAACAACCACTAGTGAAAACAAGTATTAACAAGAGCGTGTGACTAAATATTAAACTACGTTGAATCCAATGGAAACACAGGCTATTTCCTGAAGTGTGTAGGCCTAGTATAAGGGTTTTGGACAATAAGCTTTCTAGCCGACAGCGACGATCTTGCGCCGGACAGCATACATACATACATACAGTACCTATTCTGAAGGCTGCAGTCATCTCTTCACCTTTCTGCTCCACTGAGCATGTCCTCGTCAGCCTTGATGTGCAGGTAGGTCAATGAGCAGAGACAGCCACCTGCCCTCTGGTCCTCCCTTCAGACTTTCACACAGTCACTGTACATTGCCGTCCTGGCCGCTGCAGCCCACCCACCGCACAGGGTATTAATAGCAGTGGTGCAAAGTATCCAAGTACATTTATTTACTCAAGTACTGTACTTAAGTAGCCTGCAATCTTGAGATGATTTTACTTTGTTTACATTAGCAGTGGTCGCTGTACTGTTGCCTCTGCAGAGGCAAATATTCACTTTAACGTTATATTGCCCTTTTAGATTATAAACATAAATAACCCACTTTAGCCTTGTTTTATACATACACTATTTGAAGCTTGTAGATTTGCTATTTTCTACGAATTTTGAAAATATTTGAGAAAATTTGACAATTCTGCATAATGAGTAGGCTACATTTACGTTTTGGTACTGTATTTTGCACTTTCACCCGAGTACAGAGTATATTCTACATTTGTTGTATCGAGACGTTTGCCGAAGTACAACACTGACATACTTCTTTCCACCACTGGTGCAGATGGCATTATCAGGAGCACTCACAACGTACTGCTCACATTATTGTAACAACTGACAGCCAGGATGTGCATTTATATACTTACTTCAATCTCCATCCTCGGCCGGACATAATGACGGCCTCCGCTAGAAGGGCTATTTTGGAATTCAGCATGACGAGTGAAGAACCTCCAGGCGTCTGTGCTGTGGTGCTTTCATGTGTAATAGCCCCAGCTCAGGTTGCCATGAAAAGGGCACTAATGGGTTAACATTAGAAATGAGAGGGGAAGGGAGGGGAAAATCAATGCTTTTGTGCACAGGAAAGGAAGGCTTTCACAGGTCTATGTATCATTAAGCAATTGAGAAAGCTAATTAGAGTGGGGAGGGGGGGGGGATGCGATGTGCAGATCTCGCTGCTAATTATTTCCATGGCAACCACCGCTCGTGTTGATGATCTGAGGTGGCAATCCAACTGCCTCTAACCAGAGACCATGGGTTGGAAAGAAAGTGTGAGGGAGACCCCTAGTGGTGATTGTGCAGACCTTTTCTCAAATGTCAATGAGTGATGCAGAAGTCATTGGAAAATAAATTGGCTTTAATACACCTGAAACATTCTTTAACAGGGTTCTCCTAATTAGCAAAGGCTGTGTCATTACAAAATATGCCAATATTGGCCTGTACAAATTAAATGCACAATACAGTCATGTGAACAGAGTCATGTGAATCATTCAGAGACTAACGTCGGTACAGGGTTCGATTTGCAGCGGCCAGCGGGTCATTTATTTGTATGGTCTGTGAGAAAATTATTTATCGCTACGATGCAGCTGGGAAATGTAGACTGATTGATATTAATCTTTGGTAATATGACAATTTCACTTATTTTAAAATGCATGTTAAGGCCATTAAGCCTGGGCCTGGCATCACTATTTGTTGGGCAAATATTAAGATAATCACACTTGCCTTTTATCATGCAAAGTTGGGCCATAGCAACGTTGTATTTCTGTTTTAGGACTGTGTACTGCCCACTTTTACGTCTGTACGATGTAGTCTTTTACACGTTTTCTTTTTTTTTTTGCTTTTGGCACAAGCCAAAATTGATTGTATGACTTTCATTTCAGAGAAAAGTGTTATGGTTATTGTTACTGTCCTGTGCAGAAAATAAACTTTTCTTTCTAAATAAAGAAAAGTGTTATGCCGACTGATGGGTGATGCTGTGAAAAAGTAAAAATAAATAAAAGTAGATCTACAAACTCAAAATGTGAAGTGATGTAAGCTTGTAAATCAAATGTGTTTTGCCATTTGTAGTACAAATAAGTATATAGAGTAAGTGGTAGACATGAAAGCAGAAAATGTCCCCCATTTTATTTCCACAAATCGAACCCTGCTGAAGTATAAAATAGATGCCACGTGTTCTTCCTATGCAAGCCATACAGTTTTGTAGTTTCTCTCATTGCATCATATTAGCCTTGCATAGCCAGACAATCTGAGCTCTCCACCTACTGAATTAACCATCCAGGGACATTAGATTAAATGCAAGGGAGCAACCAATGAGTCTTCGCACTGGTTCTACAAACAATGCAGTTTGTTTTACATTTTCCAAATAGTTTCTATCAGGTTCTTGACCATACATTGAATTCAGACCTCCCCCAATGTTTCTCCAGCAGGCTAACATATTAACAAATCAGCCCAACAACTATAAAGTAAACTGAGCAGATGATGGTTTACTTTACTGTTATATGTACATTGATTTCCCCTTTAAATATGCATGAATCCATTGAGAACATTGGCTTCAGTGACAAGTCAGCCAGCTAGCCTCGCTCAGGTTTAACCACAGGCTGGTGAAAAAAAGAAAAGAAAGAACTAACAAACACAAGGTGTCAGATGTGTCCATGATGTCATCCAGCAGGCATCATCATGAGTCATGACTCATCACCTAAATGACCCGACGTAATTCAATGTCTCTGTTTGCTGGGGTCGATCTTCTCCAGGTGAACCAAGGGTTTGAGCTGCTCAGCAAAACTGCGCATGTCCTCCGACATAGTGTCCTGGCCTGCGGGCGCCAACACGTTCAGCTCTACCAAGTAGGACAGCGACAAACGTTCCGTGTTCTCCGTGTTACCCGGCACCAGGATACGCGATAACTTGCTGACGACAATTTTCATCGCACCTTTGCGGAATATGTGTCCGTTGGCCACAAACTCGTGGTCCATGCGGAAGCCCATCTCGTTCAGGAACTCCGGCAAGGTGTGCGAGGCCGACACGTCCACACAGTTACGCACCAGGGCATGGCGGCTCTTGTCTCCCACCTCGGGTTGGCCCAGATAGCGTAGGTGCCACGGCGCCGTGGGGTGGGAGAGTGAGCGACGGGCACGTAGGATGAAAGGGTTGCCCTGCTGGCCTTTGAGGAGATAGACAAGCTCGTGATCCGTAAAAGGCTCGGGCTCCATGTTGTCACACAGTCCTCGGAGGCGATGCAAGAGGCTGTCAAGTGCCTGGTCTAAAACGCTGCCTGAATCAACACAGTAGTACAGAGCCATGTCATTGTTCAAGTACTAAAACAAGTGAATAAAGCACACACACATCCACAGTTTAAAAAGCCAGGTTCGGTCTATGCAGAAGCAAACATCACAAAATAATGAAATCTGCACACTGGATCAAATTTGTCTCTGAAAGGGCTACCAGGCTTGAAATGTCACCTGGGTGGGTGGTAATAAACAATACCTTTGTTTGGAGCTTGGATTAGTGTTTGGCCTACTACTGCATATACAAGTATTTCACCGTCATTCAGAAACACAATATTCAGACAGTAGATTGTGTCTCCACTTCTTTAATGCAGACATTATGGTCTGGACTTACTAGTGCTGCAGATAACTGATATTGGCCAAAAATGACAGACGGCCCTCGTGGTTTCGAACGAATATCAAAAGTTTAGAAATCAGAATATATAATTTTTATATAAAATATTGCAGCCTAATATGCAGTGAAACTTCCTTTCTTTCTTTGTCTATTTGCACCGGTCCTGTATTAGCCAGTTGGTGCTCAGAAATGCGCTCTCTTGCGAGATCAAATGAAATGAATGATTCATAATTATCTTAATAGCCTATTTGTTGTATAATGGTTTAATTTAGATACAAGCCTGTGACTTATTTGGGGAACGGAGACGCATCGCTCCAATGATATGTGCACAATATCGTGCCGAGCGCTGCCGCCGCCTGCTATGATAGTTCTTACCTCAACATGATGAAACGGAAAATAATCAAAGAAGTCATTCAAAAGCATTCATTTTTGGTTTAAATCAAATTAAGGTAGGCTACAACAAGATAAATGTGTCACAGAGCTTTAACGCAAGAGAATCCATGCATTGTTTTTACATTGCGTTGTCGGTCTGTAAAGTAAACTGCCTTTAGTGCCTTCACGACCAGATGAATCACTGTTTCAGCTTGACCCGTTTTTATTGTTATTCATAGTAACATTGTGATTAAAAGTGTGGGCTTTCTATTAATACAGCGCTCCAAGGCTTATAACTCTATGCTTCTTGTCCGGACTCCGGAGGCAACATGTGGTGGTGGTTGTGGTGCTGCTACTCCGAGTCTCCGACCGACAGTCTTGCTAGTCGCTATGGTCAGTTTGAAGTCCGTACAGAGCGGTGCGAGGCAGCTGATTTGTTCTATAGCAATATTTGCCGGTGTCGCATGGCAAATATAATACCGCAGTGTCAGCCTGTCACCCTGTTGACCTTAACACGCCTGACCTTTATTTTTTTTATTTTTTTTAATCGAAGATTCGTTTGAATTTGGAATATTCGTTTGCAGCACTAAGACTTACCTTGCAAAAGATACTCCATCATATTTATTGTGCCGGTGACCGGCATTGCCGTGACGGGTGGAGCCTCCATCTCTCCTCTGGCCCCTAGAAGCGTTTCTGTATTTCAACCTGAGGGTGCAAAATGTGTTTGTGTCATATATTATTTCATTCATTTGACCTGCTCATTAAGGCCTACTGATATAAAAAGCTTCTTAGCCTGACACTAGACATTAGAATTTAGAATTAGCTTTGTGGTCTCTAAACTGCCTCCCCCTGGACAGCCGTGGCACCTGATGGGAGGGGAAACAAACTGGTTGGAATAACGTGTTCCTTGCACGTGCTACGTCCAACCAGGGAAACTCCCCCCGGTCAGGTGTAAAAAAAAAAGCGACTTCAATGTCCCCAGGTTGGCAGAGGGTGTGTAGAGCCCAGGAACACATCAGATAATTGACAAAATGGTTTACAAAATCGTGGGACAAAATATATTTTTTTAAATCATCAATTTGTCTGTACACCGACAATGTGTCCGTGGCAAGACTTGCCCATGTCATACTTTTACTTGCATTTATACATTCATCTCAACATTTACTTCAATACTTTTAACATACTTTTATACAATTACTCTGTACTAGATTATTATTGGACACTTTGTTACTCAAATAAAATCAGAATATAATTGGTAGTCTCTCATCATCATGATATTGAATTATTCAGTCTTTTCATATTCACATGCCAACAACCATTGTTGTGTGGACAAATATAGGGACTTACTTATTAGTTGCCGTTTGCTGGTATACTGCATTTAAGCATTTTGATGTTTGGTAGAATAAATTATGTTGCACAGGCTTTGATTTTGACATTGATATTCCACTGTGTGCATGGGGCCTGGCACAGAAGTGTCTTTGTAAGAAGAGTAGTGGAGACGGACTGGCATGTTGAAAGTATTTCTATGTTTGTATGAATGAAAGGCTTTTGTTTGTTGATAAAGGCACTCTGACTCTCTTAGGTGAGTTTGTTCTTTCACAGCCTAGTTCTTTCATGAATCGTTTGTTGAACTTGAAAAGTAAATCAGTCCGGGACACTATTGAGTGACTGAATGAAACATACTAGGAGTAGGTAGTAGGTAAAAGCTATCCACAATTTGCAACACTAGATGTTTATTTTTTAATATTGTGTGTTGAATCTAGAGTTGCAATTCATTGACAGCCTATTGATCAAATTGAAATTTCTGATCTGCTTGTATTAAACAATGTTAAACTCACCAACATTGCAGCTGTATGTGTAGTGTAAGTTTTCATAAAATATGTTTCATAGAAATCCACCGTAGACATGTTATGAGCTACTTTCTGTCAAGAAAGAAATGTTGGATAGGGATGCACCGAATGGGATATTATTTTATATATCTTTTATTTTTTACCAGTTTTTGTAGCATTGCTTTCATGGCCGTACCTTTGTTGTAGAGATAATGGCAATGATTACATTTTGTTCACATCAACACAACAAAAAAGTAGGTTACAACACGTAACCCTTCTTTGACTATTCGGTTTCGGCTCTAAAATCAACCCAACCGAATACCGAATATGCATTTTTGCCACTATTCAGCCGATTAGTTTCGGTGGCCAAATATTTGGTGCATCCCTAGTGTTGGAGTTTGGAAGCACTCGTTTTCAGTCACCTTCTGCCCCATGCGTTATATGCAAATTCAAAACGGTGATAAGCAGGGCCATTCAGCGACTTCGACGAGCACTTCCACACTCCAACACTTTGAATTTATTGACAGAAAGTATCTCATAATATGTCTGCAGTGGACTTTAAACGCTTTGCAGATTGAAAGAGGATCATTTAAGCTTGCACTACAGCTGCAATGTTGATGAGTTTAACATAATGTAATACAATTTGATCAATGTCCTGTCAATTGATAACAATGGAGGGTATTGCAACTCTAGATTATTTCATTATAAAAAAATCTAGTGTTGCAATTGCAAATTGGAGCTAGGTAAAAGCTACAAGTAGTGGAGAATTCTCTCTTTGGTGTGATGGACAGAATCCACTTAAAAACTAAAAGATATGACCATGAAACTCCAGTGTTCTCCAAGTGTTTTGAAGCTGGAGAATTATTTCTTTGGTATGATGGGACAAAATGCACTCCATCCACATAGGTGGATGGAGAATCTCCATTGGAGATGAAGAATTCTACCTTTTCAATGTGCACTCAAAATGCACCTTTTGTACTAGCCATGGTTCACTTCACATGATGCTCGAATAAGACATGTTTCAGGGCTACTTTTGTACTTTCTGTTGATGTGCCACTGAATGTGTAGTGACGTACATTGACTTTTGTCAACTCAAAATGCCAGGCTTGATTGATTGAAATATGTATTAACATTTTTAGAGAATTACAGTACATTTCAAGCACAACTCAAAACAAAAACTGTTAACGACACCATAAAGCATTACACTTGTTTACAATAGGGTCCACCCTTTTCAATTCATCATGGTGAACTTGCTATCATTTAAAAAGCCCTAGCCTATTTTACATTTGAAGGCTATTATTACAAGCATGAGCTTACAGTAAATCTGCCATTTTCAGGGGGGATAAATTAAAGAAGTAAAAAAAAGTAATTTATTGATTATTAGTTCTAAAGGTAAGGTACACTCAAGCATAGTTAGTTATGCTGCTGCATCTATGAATTGAATACACAGGACCACAAAGGAAATAAGTCAAGTCTTCGGGGCTTTTTTTGGTGTTATCCTTTTTAACACAATTGTTTAATCGTACCACTATTGTTTGCAAACTGTTAATAAAGTATTCAACAAATCAAATCAATCAATCTGGTGCCTTACTTCGGAATGGCAAGAGCTGGTGGTGTCCCTCCTCTGTCGGACGGTACACTAGGCTCGCTCACAAATCTAGACCGCGGATCTGTAGGCCTCTCCGCCCCAGTCACAGTGCCTCTGCTTCCAAATGAATGGCTGGGTAGCTCACTAGCTAAAACACTGTTATAGTGCTATCCTTATTCAGTTGGCTAAGCTTTTCGACGTTACGGTCTACTGTTTATTAAAAAAAAAAAAAAAGGCAAATATTCAAAAACACAACTTTCAATGCTCAGTAAGACTCGGTTATTATCCAGACAACAAATGGGATCCATAGATAGACGAACTATCATGTTAGCATGTGCCTTGTACTTTACTTCTTCTTCTTTTTTGTTTTATGGCGGTTGGAAACCAACACAATGTGCATTATCGCCACCTACTGAACACATTTATCTATCTATTCTACCTGTATCTGTCTATCTACCTGTATCTGTCTGTCTACCTGTATCTGTCTGTCTGTCTACCTGTATCTGTCTCTGTCTACTTGTATCTATCTGTCTGTCTGTGCGTGCGTGCGTGAGCGTGCGTGCGTGAGCACGGGTGTTTTTTATTAAACTAACCAACAATACCCAGAGATGGAACCATCAGTGAAATTACTCAACCATAATTGTAATAAACCCAAGAAAACAACAAAACTGTATTTTTGTCATTTATTTAAACACACATAAAACGCACATCTAACTAGTGTGTACAGTGTACAGTACACTGACTGCACAGATATATGACCGTGGTCTCACAAGGCGGTTAGTAATAGCAGCTTGAGCATAAACTTTCAACTGGTAGATAAATATACTGTAACACAAAAGAATACAAAGAAAACACACTATTAATAACATTATATCGACTGTATAAACAGTATGAATATAATCAAGGCCTTTTCAACAACACATTTATGGGCATTAACATCAGCAGTCACACATTGGCGTGTTCCTCCTCAGATCCAATACCTCCGAATGAACCTCTATAGTAACGCTGCACATGCGTATAACTTTCAGGATCGACGCCACAATAATGAAGCCATCATCATGAAGCCCTACCTATGGAGCTGAGGCGGGCAAAATCAGTGTCATCTTTTAAATCACTTCTAAAAACCTATTTGTATGTTAAGGCCTTTTCTTAGTGATGTTATGTTTTTAATTGTTCATTCTATGCTAATTATTTTATTATTTAACCTGTATTAACACTCCTTAACATAAACACCTTTACACAAATGAACCTATCTAATGTCCCTGAGAGTCCTGGCTGTTATGCATTATTATGAGTGAATATAACAGTGCTAGACCTCACTTAACCCACTAGAGGTTCTCAGCCACTCATGAATGAACTACATTCATTTTTTCATAAACTATAAATGTAAATATAGATGTAACATAGAGAAAGCTAAACTGTGTGCGTGCGTGCGTGCGTGCGTGCGTTAACTAGGAGTAGTTGAGACGAGCATTCTTCCTGCCTCACAGGTGTCTCCCACCTGGAGAAGACATTCCTGAAGCACGCAGAGAATCACAGACAGCGGCGTGAGCGCACTGGACTGTCCAACCAGGTTCAATCAACACATACCTGACTCACATGTGGAAAAGTGTGCAGATCAGCAATTGGTCTTCACAGACACATGGGGTGGCAGTAAGTAGTGTGTGTGTGTGTGTGTGTGTGTGTGTGTGTGTGTGTGTGTGTGTGTGTGTGTGTGTGTGTGTGTGTGTGACCGTGCGTGTGTTATCTAAGTGGTTGAGCTCTGTGTCGCACAGAGCATCCATCGTTTTGTTTTCTAGAGAAAGTTGAGTTTGTCTGAGCTGTAAACATCTTTGTAAGATGTTTTGGAACTGAGGGGTAGAGCAGAAGGGAACATCATTCCCTTCAGCTCAAACTGGGGTTCAGCATCAGCGTCTACTCCCAGAAATGCAGTTGGAGCAGGTTCATGTGATGCTGTGGAGGCCACCACCTGGAGAAGGAAGAACCATAACCAACCTCACTGAATACCATCGCCAAATCACTCTTCATGATCCTTTAATGCACATTAAATAACACCATCATAAAATGATGAACTAAACTATTTGAGGCTATTTAGAACTTTACACCTGGTTTCCACTAAGCTCTCTTCCTCACTCCATTTAGTCCATTCGTTCCGAAGGGAATCGGGAACCTCTGTGATTTCATGTGTTTCCTTTCTTTTATCAATTCAGGAACATTGGTTTGAGGGTACCGTATTTTCCGGACTATAAGGCGCACTTAAAAGCCTTTAATTTT
>OOFJ01049574.1:0-19809 GCA_900323375.1 Benthosema glaciale
GGAGGGGTTGAAGGGGGGGAGGGGGTTCTTGGAGAGGAGGTTGTGTTGGGGAAACAACGCAGAATATTGTCTTTTGCTTGGCGGCAAGGATGTGGGTGGTGGTGGTTGGAGGGGGGGGGGGTTCTCTTATTTTCTTTTCTTTTTTTTCTTTTTTGTCATTTTACTTACAGTTGCAAGATCCCGAGTGTTTCACTTCCAACAGCACCCCCAAAGAGCATGCGGCCTGCTTCATGGCACATTCACTGGAGTATGTGGTGTTGTCACTGGCACACACCGCCTCATCTGTCCGACCCTCCGGACAGGTCTCGTCGCACACAGAGCAGCGTCCCCGACCCATCCTGGCATCCCACAGGCACTTCTTCCCTGCACTGCACTGAATGTCCTCACACGACTTGGCCTCTAGGAGCAGAACGAGACAATTCATCACAGGGGGAAACCTCTGATTAGACGGATCGCCACAAACTGTTTTATGGGCTGCTAAATGTGCGCTTGCGGTGTACCTTGGAGGACTGAGCTTGCAATAAAACGCTGCATCGTGTTTTATAAGGGTTAGGCCTTACAGTGTGAAAAGGGCATTATATCATATACTTGGCAATGCCTGGTGTCACATTGACTAATGCTGCACATGTTTAGATTTGCTACTATAATCATCCATCTAACTCAGATATTGGCTGACTGCATGTCTCCTTCACCCTGAAGCTCCTTGTCTTCAGCTCTCTCCATTTCTCTCTCCTTGCGTGTATGTGCGCGTGCTTGCACAAAGTGCATGTGTATGAGTGCTGCCAACATCAGGAAACAATAAGATGTCCATCATGTCTTGAGCAAACATGAACAAAAACTACAGAACACTCTCAGACCCCCTTCCTAGAGGAATGTTGGAGAAAAAAAAGTGGACTTTGAATAACTGCAAAGTTGGCCAAGAGGAATATGCTCTCAAACCATCTCCAATAAAGGAGGCGACACTCAGGGAATACAGTCTCATGCCGAAGCTCTTGTTGCAGACTTACTGATGCATTTTCCTTCATATGCTACTCCGATGGATCTGCCAAGAATGCAGGTAGCTCTTCTCAGGTGACAGGCACTGGCATAGATGATCCCATCGTTTCCACACAGGTACTGCTCAGTCGACGTCACCTCGGGGCAAATCCGATTACACGTCACACAATACGCGTTATTTGTCTGGTCCACAACGCACGTGGAGCTGCCAGGGCACAAGACATCACGGCACGTTTCTGTCAAGCCAAGAAAGACAAATGGGGCGTGTTTGTTAACATGATCCGAGATGTAAACTTCAGCTAAATTATGCTCTATTTGAATTTACAAGGGCACTGGACTTAAGTCATTCGACTATGTCTAACAAATGAGCCAACGAAACAGTAAAATCCTCCATGTTAATTTAACCGTGCAGTGTGTATGGAACCAAAAATGGTCTCTTACGGCCAGGTCTGTTACTCAAAGTGCAACCTATATGGAACCAAGTGGACCCACAATGTGACAATGTAATGGTCCTTTTGGTTGTGTTTGTAAATTTGATTGATTGATTGAATACTTTATTGGCAGAAATGTAATTAGTACAGCATACAGTCAGACACAAATGAAATCAGTACAGGGTACAGTCAAACACAACAGCCAAAGGGAACACCGAAAAAAGTCCTTGCGGTCTTGTTTCCATTCAGGTCCTGGGTATTCATTCAGTTCATAATCAATTACCACTGCGGAGTCAAGCATAAGTAGAATTTACTTACTCTTGCATTTCCCTTGATACTGAACGTCCAGGTCCGGGTGTCCTTTACATTTGGACTTCAACAAAGCACACTCGTCCTTGTAGGTCTTCCCATCAGAGCCGCAGACTGGCCCTCTCCATGTGATGTTGGAGCAGTCTGGTGCGCACACACAGCGGGGTTTACTCCGTCTGTTCATCTTGCATCTCTTTCCTGGTCCACAGTCAACGTTATCGCAGGTTTCTAAAAAAATAAAAGGCATTTGATTTTTACTTTAATGTGGTGCTAAATAAAAAATGTTGGATGTGCACTTTAATGCACCAAAAAGAGAACATAAACAAATTTTGCCATTTAGACCTGCAGGCACTTTAAATGTGGCATATTTAACATGACTATAATGCATAGCTCATTGTGTTTATGTTGAAATGGGGGAATTGAGTGCACCTCCACCTTTGCAAGGTATGCAGTTGGGGGCTCCACCATTGAAGATCATCCACCTGAACAGGGTACTATTGGGAACATCTTCCTCCGTCCATGACGTCCCCAGTCGTCCACTTCGACAACACTCCTCTCTGCTCATGCCAGGCATGTAGAGCACCTGGCATCTTCCGTTCTTCCCCTGCTGCAACCAGCAGTTGCCAGCTAAAAAAAAAAAAAAAAACTGTCGTATTTAACGTCTGGAAACGCTGACCCAGACGCGTACACGTGCCGCCTGCATTATCTGAGACGCTCACCCCTCCCCTACTTTTCACCCTCCCCGCTATTATTTTTGTCTGATTTGCTTCTGCGAGACAGTTATAATAATAACGCTTGCCCATCGCGTGTCTTCTGTGCGCATGCAGTCATGACTGACAGTTCTTACAGACAGTTAAGTTATAACAATACCAAGAAAGAACCAAATGTGATAATATTTTGGTGGGGCATATTTGTTCTTTTATTCTTCTGGCCTCATTATCACTGCGCAGAAAGTGGAGTGTGCAGTGCACTGTCTAGACAGTGTTAAATAACAGCCTATCAGACACGCGCTGTCTTTAGGTGATAGAGAGGCAGCTAAACCCACATCCGTCTTGAACGCCCCAGACATTTACTACTAGACAATCATTGTCTTGATAATATGCCTATAGTCCAAACCGAAGCAAACGTTAATGAAAATGTAGGCAGATTTAAAAGACGAGATTATTATTATAATATTATTATTATAATTATTACCATGGAATGCACAGGCAACGTGGGTTCAGACAACAGCATGCATTAATACAGACGCACGGACAGACCAAGTGATCATAAATTGAGTCGGGGGAGGAGGGGGCGCATAGGGATTTTGATAACAAATAGATAAGAAAATGACAGCTGTCACACTTTTTTTCAAGCAAATAGCCTAATAATTATGTTCAGACAAGGAAGTCAGTGTGTAGTTTATATGCTTCATAAACTTATCCAGCCTATATGCATGTGGTTTTCATCTGTTGGGTTGGTTATAATGTTAAAGGGTAAGCCATTAAAAAAGTATAGTTTATTATTTTGCACTGCAAATTAAATTAGAATAGGCTATTAGTATATGGAAAGCTGGTGCTTTCAAGTTTCAACTCGAATCGGAGGCTCAGGTCTGTGCACTTCGCAAGGGCTGCAAAACTTGCCATCCTATAGTATAGCCTATCACTTTAAAGTGTCCCATAGGCTATGGCACCTGTTATGGACACTTACGCACGCACTGTCTGGGGGAGTTGTAGCCTATCTGTTGGAGGAATGGACACTCTGGACTTGAAAAAGTTTGGATACAGAAATGGTTCCATATCACCCACACACCCATGCAGCCACCTGGAGATGACAAGAGTCGAAGTTTTGCAAAATGCCAAAAAATGATGAAGTGCTTACCTTGAACTTTTTGATCTTCCATGAGATGACAAAGCCATACAAGCAATAGAATAATGCCCGGGTGAAGGTGGTGTTTCAGCATCCTAAGCATGATGGAGAGGCAAAGTGAACCACGTATATTGACACACA
The DNA here is from genome assembly GCA_900323375.1 of Benthosema glaciale. Lineage (NCBI taxonomy): Eukaryota > Metazoa > Chordata > Actinopteri > Myctophiformes > Myctophidae > Benthosema > Benthosema glaciale. Next base: position 3,726 of record OOFJ01049574.1, read on the forward strand.
GGCAGCGCAAAAGTAATCTGCTTAAGGTGGCAGTGTTGAATAAGTGTCAGTCTGAGAATGCAGCCTCTCTTTTTAAATCTATAAGGGGTCTCTCTCGGGTTGACTGTCTCTGGTGGGCGGTCTCCTATTCTGTGGGGGTGGGGAGATTTCTTTTTTCTTTTTTCCCCCCTCAATCCCAATCAGGTGACATCGTTAGAGAGGCAACTTTCTCTCGTCTCGCCGCAGTTTAAGAATATTAAACATTTGCCTTTAAGTTTGTAATATATTAGCCCATATCTATACGATTTGGAGAGAGCGATGTGTTAAAGCATCTATGATTTAAAGCACAAGCCTATACACCACAGAACAAATCAAATAGCCTAAATGCGACGGATAGGCTAATAGGCTATCAATCTAGTTTTGATGGTGCGCATGATTTAATTAATTAAAAACGATTATGAAGTATGGGCCACACAGTAGCACTGCACTATATAGTCGAAAAGTAGTCGAAAGCATGCATGGTGCTAATTTAAAATCTGTGTGCGCGCCGCTTATGATTAAAATAATAATCAACTTCCATTGTTTTATTTTATTTATTATTTTTTCATTCATAATGTATTCAGGCCCTGACTTTATTAAAATAAAACTATTATTTTGTGTTTGTGTCCTTTTTCTTCCCACCAAAGTAATCTTCTATTGGAATTGGTTCAAAGGTAGGGGAATATGGCCTATTTGTCCTTCAGCCGCCTTATTAGGCAGCCTAATAATGCTTACACAACACATTTCTAATAGCCTAATTTAGGTAAGTAAGTTGTGTTGTTTTAGGCTAATTCCTGTCCTGGGTCAATATTAGTATTATTCATTTATGTATTAAGGGGTTGAGTTTGAGAGAGCAGTGTTAGATTTCACTGAATGAGACACAACGAAAAGAACCCATAACAAACTCTTTCAGAAGTCCGCCGGCGACCTCTTCAGCGAAACATTGGTTACACAACTAAAGCAATGGCTTGATATTAATTAGACACGGAAGCCATAGCCATTTTCCCCATACAAAAAAGGCCAAAACACCGGAAGGAATTGGCTTTGGGTAGATCATAGATGTCACCTTAAAGTATAGGCCTATAGGCAATTATGAAGACCTGAGATCTCCATTGACAGGGCTTGAGAGATATCTTCTCCAACGCGGCAAATTCACACCAGGTACGGTGGCGCGCGCGCGCATCCTACTCTGTCTGGCCTGTGCCGTGGGGGAGTGAAATGCCACTTTTGATTAGATGTATTAATCTGCATGCAAATGTGTTGCAGGTTGGCTATAGACTACTGGAATCAGCCACACAAATCATTCACTTAGATTTAGAGCATTAATATCATTATATTATTTCAATATGTCTAATATTTCCCCCCTGACATGTCTCAGCACTATGAATACAATACACCCATGATGTTATCCTAAATCTGCAGATTACATAACAATGGTCAAGTGATGTCACAGCATTTTGGAACACCTGATGCTGAAATATTGTAGGCCTATAGGTGACGTGTAGGTAACTTGGGAAACCATATTTCAAATTCAAATTCAAAGGAGCTTTATTGGCACGAAAACAAACGTTTACATTGCCAAATCATTTCCCAGTTACTGTGCATAACATTGACCATGCAGAATTTAAATATTATCATGTGCTTGTTTTGATTTGAATGATCAAAGTGCACCATTCTTTACCAAAGTATCATATGAAGGCTACTGTTTACTTTGACATGCCAGTGTCTTCATAGCACTTTAGCAGAACCCCTGGTGACAGTCGATAATTACAATTACCCACAAAGGTTGAATGTACACCCTACAGTTATAGTACAGCATCTCTCTGTTATTGGTGTCAAAAAATCTTTATAAGGCTGATTATAAACCATGAATTGTCAATAGCACACCATCCTAAAAACATTGAAAAAACGTTTATGACAGAAACACCAAGCATCTTTCTGTATCATTCACTCAAAAATATACAATATAAGGATTAGGACTTTAGGAATACCAAAAATCTTCACAGTATAAAGCAAATCGGTTATTCATCTGAAATTAATTGGAAAAAACGGTTATATTTGATTTTCTTTTCTTTCATTTCTTCCAAAAGGAATTGTATTTTCCAGATTATTATTCCTGCCTATCTTTTGTAGAGCATGTTCACAGGCTTTAGTTTTAGTCATGCACGCCCATAAGAGAAGATTCGTGCTAAACCAATTCAAAATTTGTCAAGGTTTTCCCAAATTATTTGAAAATAGCTGATCTACAGTAAACCTCACAGCTATTTTCGAATAGACTAAAATAGGTTAAGTGTTACACTGATTTGGATGCTATAATAATTAATTTGGCTGGGGACCCCCTGGAACAACTAAGGACAACTTTTAGAACCACTGCTGAGTCTCAAAGGACACAAACACTTGATATAGAAAGTACAGCAGCTGTAAACAAGTTGAAAATATCTAAGACAAGTATCACAATTCTTCATACTTGGCCTATATTAGTTAAAGTTCCTTATTGTAATGGCCCAGGATTGGAGTGAATTCATTGCCACTCCATATCCAAAAAGGTACAGTGACTGTACAGAATACAACAAGAACACTCTCGCCCCAGATCAAATCCGGCAACCTCAGCAAACTATGCCTAAACCTAACCTTATAACTAAACGTAATGTCAGTAAAACATTGCCTAACCCTAAAAGTATTCCTAATCTTAATCTCAGTAAAACAAAGCGTTGGGGGGGTGGAGCTAGGGTTCCGGTTACCATTGTACATAGTGTAATACAGAATCAGAATCAACTTTATTGTCACATCACAGGTTCGTGTTAATAGTGAATGTGGTACATGGTATATAGATATTATATAATAAATATTATATAAACCCATTCAGGACAGGAACCCCTTTTGGTGTTTTAAGCATTATGTTATACTTTAGAAGACATTTGTAGAATCTGGTCTCAGGGTTGGGTTAAAATGGTACAAGTAAATTATTGTCAACATCACAATGTTTTTAAGGAATGCATCTTTATTACAGTCCCTGGAAAGAAAGTGTCCAATACAAAGAGGCTTAGGCCATGTTTTCTAGGGTTATTGAGGAGGCTAGAGGATGTGTGCAGTGTATGCACATGGCACACATGCATATGGATAACAACTGAGCTCATCTCATGATACAGGTGTCCCAAAATGTTATGGAAAGATGATTTGCCCACCAAAACATAATGAAAGAAATACATAACATGCATGGATAGTCAGGCCCAGTATTTCAGTTTAAAATCACCTTACATTTACTGATATAATACAACTCTTTCTTTCATTTATACTGTGACTCGGTATATCAAAGGGTGTAAATTGTGCCCCTTGTTTGTGATAGTGGATAGTGAATATATTATAAAAGCTAGGTTGTCTTTTGCCAGATCTGTCTAGACCCGTGGTTCTCAAAGTGTGGTCCAGGGGTTCCGTGGGGGCATTCCAAATGGGCCCTTAGAGGTCTTCCACTCTGAGAGTGGGAGTTATGGGCCTCCTTGAAATCAGAACATTAATTTGAGAATCATTGACCTAGGCTAATTTATAATATCTACACGTGTCTCTAATACTAACCCAAATATTTGGATAACTGCATAAGCTAGACAAGTGGTATGGATATGGTATCCTATTAGAGATAGAAACTAGGGTTTCCTTCCATGATGGCATTTTCCATAAGCAATGAAGAAATGGTGAACAGATGCTCAGGGCCTATACCATGCTGACACCTGGTGGAGAAGCTGTACAATTACATCTAGAATAGATTACCTACTCCCAGTGAGGGCCTTTGTATTTGGGTAGAAGTTTGTTGCATAATTTAAAATCATGTGGGTATGGCGAGGCTTTGGTGATTAGGAGGTAAATCCAATGTTTGATGGCTTCTTCTTCTATCAGATGTCCAGCTTAGTGTCGTGCAGCCACAGCCGTGTCAAGCTCCCCGCACTCAAGCGGCAGTCCCAGATGTAGCCGTGGCAATGTGTGGACCCAGCCCACTCCCACTCCTGGTTCCAGGATGCCACCAGCCATTGGTATGTAGACAGGTCCGCAGGGATAGAACTGAGCATCTCTTGTGCCACACTGTTGTATGGGTGGCGGGACTTGAGTCTGCTTGTTTGGAGGCATGTCATGCAGGATATGCCATTCCATGTATCTTTTCCTTGCTCGGCCATGTCCCAAAATACCTGTATGTGTGTCACAAAGAATTCACAAAATGTGAAAAATATTAATTTCTTGGCCTGCTGGCACAAAAAAGTATTGGTGCTGAATGAATGCTGATTGCACTCGCATGCACGCAGCGCATGCAGTGTGCGCGTGCACACACACACACACGCACGCACGCACGTACGCACGCACGCACACACACTCTGCTGTCCAATCAGAGCATGTTTGAGTGGTGACGTCATCAAATGTTCATGTAAATGGCATATAAAAGATTATCAGCTCCTTAAGTAAATTCTGCTCAGTAAATGTCCAAAACATTTTCAACATTTACATCATAAATAGTGGACAGGTGCTTCTCTTTTGAGTTTGCACCCAGCAAGCTGTTAGATCAAAGTATAATAGACGGAACAAAACCCCTAGCATTTATCGTTCATTTGTCAAGTATAACACAACATGAAGATCGAGGAGGTGAAAAGCACCACAAAAACTCAGCGGATTGCATCACACAGTCATGTGAAAGGACTTGGTTTAGACGAGGCCGGACATGCTAAGCAGACGGCAGCCGGCCTCGTGGGACAGGCAGAGGCGAGGGAGGCCTGTGGTATCATCGTTGAGTTAATCCGCTCAAAGAAGATGGCAGGAAGGGCCGTTTTAATTGCAGGGCCTCCAGGCACAGGGAAGACTGCACTCGCTTTGGCAATGGCACAGGAGTTGGGCAACAAGGTCCCATTCTGCCCTATGGTAGGCAGTGAGGTCTACTCATCAGAGATAAAGAAAACAGAGGTGCTCATGGAGAATTTCAGGAGGGCCATAGGCTTGCGTATCAAGGAGTCAAAGGAGGTGTATGAGGGAGAGGTGACAGAGCTGACTCCCAGTGAGACGAAGCATCCCATGGGAGGTGATGGAAAAACCATCAGCCACGTTATCATTGGGCTAAAGACTGCCAAGGGCACCAAGCAACTCAAGCTGGATCCCAGTATTTACGAGAGCCTGCAAAAGGAGCGTGTGGAAGTGGGAGACGTCATCTACATCGAAGCCAACAGCGGAGCCGTTAAGAGACTAGGTCGTTGTGACACATTTGCCACCGAATTTGACCTGGAGGCAGATGAATATGTACCACTACCCAAAGGTGACGCCCATAAGAAGAAAGAGATCATCCAAGACGTCACACTACACGACCTGGATGTAGCCAACGCCAGACCCCAGGGAGGGCAGGACATTGTCTCCCTGATGGGGCAAATGATGAAACCCAAGAAGACAGAGATCACAGACAAGCTGCGTGCGGAGATTAACAAGGTGGTGAACCGCTACATTGACCAGGGCATAGCTGACTTAGTTCCTGGAGTGCTGTTTGTGGATGAGGTGCACATGTTGGACATTGAATGTTTCACCTACCTCCATCGGGCCCTGGAGAGCACCATTGCCCCAATTGTTGTCTTTGCCTCCAACAGGGGCAACTGCCTCGTCAGGGGGACGGAGGACATCAGATCTCCTCACGGAATTCCTCTGGACTTACTGGACAGAGTCATGATTATCCGCACCATGCCATACCCGATACAGGAAATGAAGCAGATCATCAAGATCCGTGCTCAGATTGAGGGCATCAAAATCAGCAACGATGCACTAACTCATTTGGGAGAGATTGGCGACAAGACCACCCTCAGGTATGCGTTGTATTTATTGACCCCAGCCAGTCTGCTGGGGCGAGTCCAGGGCAAAGATAGTGTTGAAAGGGAACAGGTCGAGGAAATTAACGAGCTGTTTTACGATGCCAAGTCTTCTGCAAAGATCCTCCAAGACCAGCATTACAAATTCATGAAATGAGTGTCTCAATGTCCACTTTTGGCAAGAGAATGCAAGTTTCTAGCAGGGCATTTGTCTATCAGTGTGGTGCATCTGTCTGTAGCTAATCTCACAAACTACTGGATCCATCAGTCATCCAATCTTTCACATAGCCTATTGCAATTAGTTTTTGTTTTTTGTGTGTGATTATTGTTCACAATCTCACATCCACACCCCTGCCGTTCCTGGAGATTAAGGTCCTGAAATTGGTTCAGTAAGAGCCACAGAATATTTTTAGGCAATTCAAATGCTTTCCACAAAACATTAAGAATTAAGACATCAAGACGGAATAATTAAAATAAGAAGAATAAGAAAGTAAAAACTAAAAAGACTGAAGAAATATATTTGCATTTGATTGGCCAAGCTTCATGTGACGTAGTGAACTGATCTAAATCTTGATAAAAGGCAACCGCACATGTTTTGGCTGTTACACCATGAACCATCCATGACAGGGACAGGTCTGCTTTATGAACCCAGCCTGAGAACTAAACGTTGGGGTACAGCATTAAGGTTTAATGCACCACATAAAACCCATTTCTCTTCCCATTGGCAGAAGAATAACAGCTCTTCAAACTTGTTGTGGTGCGTTTTGAGATTGTAGGTTGGCTATTAAAAAAGAATGCTATGTAGGATTTTCATAGTTAATAATTTGTTTGTCAGCCTTGCAATTTTCACTTTCATCATTTGTATTTTATAATCTTATTTGTTCATCTATATCTTTTGTGTTGGATTGTATTGACACTTTGAAATGTACCCAAATGTAAAGTGCATCATAAATAAAATCCAGTGTATAGCCTACACTACAGTATATTATATGTCAATACTGTCGGTCACGTCCTCTTACATAGTTCAAACGCTGATGAAGGCCAGAAGGGCCGAAACACGTTTGTTCCTTTTATTGTTGCAATTAAATCAATGTGAAAATCTAAAATCAGACAGGGTGCTCTTATCATCATACATCACATTCCGTGCTCACTGCTCAGCCAATCAAATCATTTCCGTGGTACACACAGACATAGGAGGGGCTAGCACCCCTCAAAAAAGGTTAAAAACTACATTTTATTTTCATTTTTATATGGATGTACCTTTTTGATAAATTGGAACCAGAGTGCTAAAGAGAGAAAGGATATGCTGCAAAGTAACTAGGATAGGCCTAACCCTTGTCACCTTTGTACTATAGATACTAGTTTACGTATGCAGCTAGCCATCTACTATACATCTTTGGTCACTTGGTTTTTTGTTACTTGGATTCGTTTTTTCCTTGGCCACAAATGCACACAATGTTATTTAGCTCATAGTATGTTGTTTACCAGGTATCCTAGCTCTTTCCGACCGTGGCGTGCATGCACACAACATAGTTGCGTTGCGTGCCCCCTCTGCTCTTCAAACACCATGGAAACGCGAGCACTCCCACAGAAACCCAGCTGCCATCTTTGAGCCACTCTGGTGCTGCTAGAAGCACTAATAATTATGCTGACTGCGGGGCACCGAAGATTTTTCATTGAGATCCAAAAATCGCCTAATTGCCAATCCTGGCACGGATGGAGAAAAGATTCAGAGAAAAACACAGCTTGGGGCGCCTGCTGTCCCAGTGGTCCAGGCGCATGCCACATAATACACGCGACACGCCTGACAGCGTGTCGCGTGTTCGAGTCCCGTTCATGGCGACCTTTGCTGCATGTCTCTTCCTCTCTCTCTCTCCCTGTTTCCTGTCTATCTTCACTTCAAAACTATCAATAAAGGCAGAAAAGGCAAAAACAAATCTTAAAAAAGAAAAACGCAGCTAAAGATCGTGGTTATAACAGGAGCGAATGGAGGGGGGATTTTTGGATCGCCCTCCCTTCGCAGACTCGTCTCGTACGGGTGCCTTACGGTTAGTATAATCGAGGGTCCTCTGTACACAAGAAATGACAAAAAGTCGTCAAGGGTACAGAATGACACTTAAAGGTAGTGTAAGTGATTTTCTTTGGTTAAAATAAGTGTTGTGATAGTACTTGCTATAGAGTGTTTGTTCAGTAACTGGAGTCTCCATGTCTCCATGTCTTTAATTAAACAGAAAATGCATTTTCAGAAACTGAAACTTGGATACCAATTTTATCCAATGACAATAGAGAACGCAGTCAGGAGATCAAACAACTGGAATTGTAAGTGATGACACAAATAAATGGAACTGGAAAATTAAGCTCATAACTACGATCTCCTGAGTTGTCACCTACCTGAAAATATATTTTCTGTTTATTAAAGAGCTGGAGAGACAGGGAGACCTCTGTTACTGAAAAAACACTATAGCAATGATTTCAGAATATAGTGATTTGACCTTTTAGCAAAAAACGTTTTGTTTTAAAATATCACTTACAGTACGTTTAAAAATCTCATCAAAGGCATGGGAAGAGCTAGTGTAGTTGAGGTAATACATTGTTCTATGTGATTATTTACCTTGTTTATTGACTAGAGTTTTGCTTATTCTGATCTTGCTCTTGAAAGTTGCTGTTGGTCGGAAGTTGCTCTTGGAAGTAGCTCTGGATAAGAGTGGCTGCTAAATGTCAAATTGTAAATTGTATAACAACAAGTAAGCATTAGGATTTGATCGAAAAGGTGCATACAGAAAGTTAACTTTCAAGAGGCATGCCACAAACTATCATTAAAATGATGCTTATGTGCCTGCCATTCCCCCGTTATTATTTATATAAAGATTTAGAAACATTTATTCAAATCCAGTGCGTAACAACAATTGGTCAATGTACAGTATGGTCCAGAGGACTCCAGACAAGCAAAAATGTATAGATTAACAGCAATCAATTTGCAAGGTGAAACAAATATTGAGTTATCCACAAGAAATCAACAATAGTGCCATTGAGAATATCTTCTATTTTATCCAAAACCCAGCAGTTATTGTCCATTCCAACCCTGAGAACGTCTGAGCAATAGTAGCATTCATCCTGAGTGTCCACCAAAGAGAAGACCGGGTACTCTCCAGGTCACAGCCCCTCATCCAGTGCAATGGTCTCATCCTCTTCACCTCCATCTGCCAGAAGCTGCTTGTATTTTCTTTTGAAAAAGCCAAACTAGAAAATGAAAAGATAATATTCAGGTACACGGCTCTGGATAAAGAAAATTCCAGATGCACAGCTGTGTGCTGTGGAGATGCAGTAGTGTTGCTGTACATGATGGAATGAGTGGGATTCATCCCGACTCTCATAGAATCTCATATTCTCATGCAATATTTCCCATGGAAATAGTTTTTGTACCATTGTTGTCATGGCCGTAACTTTGTTGTAGAGCTACATGATAATGGCACAATGATTACATTTTAATCACATCATCACAACAAATAAAACAGTATTTTACGAAAGGTAAGGGAAGGTTCTTTGGCTATTCAGTTTCGGCCCTAAAATCAACCGAACAGATTCCCGCAAATATGCATGTTTTGCCACTATCCGGCCGAATAGTTTCGGTGGCATCCCTATTTCCTGACCTATCCTATCATATCCCGCCCTGTCTTGTCTGTCCTAATAATAAAGTTAATATTGACTTGAATCACTTACTTTTTATACATTATTTGCAGAGACGGATTTATAGGAGTTGAGGCCCCTAGGCTAGAGTAATTTCTGAGGCCCATCGGGCCCTAACGTATTGCTCATGCTAACAAGCACTGATTGGGCAACTCTTGACTGCAGCAACAACCCATGTGAATTCTCTAAATATATACAGTATATATACTCTGACCTCCATAGCATACAGACTCTCACTCACCTTCCACAGTAGTCCAACAGACAGGGCCAGCAACAGCAGCCCTCCAATTACGCTGCCCACTATCACCCCCACCGGGACGTCTGCTGTTTCTCCAGGTTTATTGATCAGGAGCTCCACCTGTGGGGCAGGGGAGTGGGGGTCACACACAGCGGTTATGCTGTTCTTCTGCATGTCATTGAAGCCTCCCTGCACTACTTAAAACCATGAAAACCTGAATGTCCGTGTGTCACGGTTATGCAGCCCTCCATATATAGTCACACCTTGTAACATCACGCCTCCATATATGGAGCTGACCTGTTCTATATATTGATCCTTCCCCGCCCGTCCTTACTCTTCGATATCTCCCTTTTGACTGATACCTGACCTGTTCAAACTCTAGACGGGCCCGCTCCAAAGTTATTAGTGCAACCGCGCCTGGATATAACTAGAGTTCTCGACAGGCCCTACCTGGGCCCTCATCAAACCCTGTACACTCAAGATACTGCCCCTGCTGTCACCCTTAGATCTCCATATATGGAGTTGAGCTTTCTGACATTCCTTATGTTGATCTGACCTCATCAAACCCTGTACACTCAAGACACTCTCCAAATATGGCCAGTGCAGAATAATTCCATAAGTTGATCTGACCCCCCATGCCAAAGTGCCAGCGCTTGCTCAGCAGTCTGCCGTCACCCAGGCGGATGCGTGCACACTTCTCGCCCTCAGGGCATGTGATGTGATGATGTGATCATCCCTGGTATGGTGGATAAACACCATACCAGGGATGATCACAATAATCTATCTCTATTGAAGACCGTTTTGATGTTTTGGTCATAAAGACCATCAACAATTTTCTTTCCTTCAGTTTGTCACCGAGAGAGAATGAGGGGCATATACTGTAGCATAACTTTTACTTTTATAATTCCAGCTACTAAAACAAGATATTTCTTCTATATTCAGTACACCAATTGATCTCTTTCGCACAATTGCTGCTATTCTTTATAATTTCTTGTTAGCCTATTTGTTTATTATTGCTGCTACAAAGAGGGACAAAAGACTAACATCTTATCTTGGGTAGACCACAGTTATCCGAGACTGATAGATAGATCGTCCTTTGAACTTGTTTGTTGTTATGTGAAACACCCAACATTGTCATGAACAGAGATAGATTTACGGTAATATACATTAGAAGTGTAGGAAATGGAAAATATCGCACAGTACATTGTCATATGTCTTTAAAACCATCAACAGTAGAGCAAGTGACTGAAAATATTAACCTACCGATAGCTCCTTAACGCTGATGATAAGTAAATCAGGCTGGGAGCTCTCAATTTCTGCAGTGGAAGCAAGCTTAATGTTCTGAAATGTAGCCTGTGAAAAATACATTATATGTTATATATATATATATAAATATATATGGTACTGTCAGCAAAATATGCTGATAGTACTGAGAATCGTGATGAAACATTGAGGCTTATTAACAAATATATTTACGGAAGTGAAGGTGCCGCTCCAGATCCTGGTTGTAACGTTGACAGAGTACTCACTCCTTTCTTGGAGGTCTTTGAGAATGCATTTTATGTATTTGCAGTTTGCATTTTTGCAGTTCTGTGAAGTAAAGAAATAAGTATTAGAAATAATAGTGCAACTGTAATGTTATATGACCTCATCTGTCGATAAGAATAGCGTGTCACCGACTGATACCGACAATAAGCTACTCCCAACCTACTGGATTACATTTATAAATTAAAATCTGCATTGGAGAGTTTTCAAACCTTTGTGTACAATGGCGGCCCCAAGTGGCAATGATGACTAAATGTTTTGATACACTGCACCATGTACTGGTGGTGATATGAGATCACTGCTCATTGTGGTAAATGTGCTGCATTTTAATGAGGGTCAATCAGCTAATATTATGTTTAGAAGATTAATTTAACCTTATAAAAGTTAAACTTTGTTGTGCCTCTTAGTGCTCTTTGTACATAGATGTTCAGATGTGAGAAAAACCTGCTGTTGACATTTATATCAAGTATTAAGTACCGCGACTATGCAAAAATGTATCAATTGTTTTTGTGCACACTTATTTTCCAATACAAAGGCCAAATCTATAATTGTGTAACCGCTATCATACTTATACAGAATGTGGTGTTTTGAGTGACTGACCAGTACTGTAGTGCCTCTGAGACTCTCTTTAGAAAACGTAGCTGTGTGGGTTTTCACACCAATCTTCAGTGGGTTGATCAGGCTGGAAGCATCACAGCTTATGGTGCTGCCCTGCGTGATGTGAAGAGAGAGGTCATCACAGTTCATTTACAACATTACCAACTACTGTATTAAGGTCAAACATACAACTCAGGGGGGCAAAAATAAATTACGTTTCCATATCCGGAACTAGCATAGGTAGTAAACTGTACGGAGAACACTGTCTCATGGTACTGTACTGTATGTACTGTATGCTCATCAGTGCACTGATATTAGTGGTTCTCAACCTTTTCACGTCAAGGACCCCCAAATGAATCTCCAAATATTAATGTATTTGGCCGTGGACCTTCATCTGAAAATATTTTTTATTTTGCCAGGGACCCGTTTCCATAATTTTCCAAAATGTTAATTTTTTCTTTTTTTTATACCCAATGTACAACTCACAAACATGTCTCATTGCATTAATTGCGTTGCGCTGTGAACTTGTAGATTGTAGATTGCGGGTTGTTAAACTCATTTTGCTGGGGACCCCCTGGAAACACTTCAAGGACCCCTGGAGGTCCCCATGCACACATTGAGAACCACTGTCGTATATATAAAAGTTATTATTTTTTTCTGCTATCAACCAAGACACTCATGAGGTAAAACAAAACGTGAAACTCTCAGAAATTTAGTGTAAATGAATACTGAATACTCACTGCTTGTTGGTCAAAATGGGCAACATAGAGCAGTGGGTTACCAGCTTTGGTTGTCATAGGTAGAGCTATGGTAAGATACAGCAAGCTGGCAGGGAATTTACCTGTTGAAATCTGTAAACATATTTCACAGACCATTTCAATAACCCAGCTCAACATTATTATGATGTATAAAACAGGACAGGGTACTGTACAGACACATTCCTTTACTGTACCTTCAAAGAGAAGTTAAACTCTGGACCAATATCGTCTAGTGTTTTCACCATTGTTACCACTTTGTTGGTTTCCTCTGACACGTAGAAATTTATATTTGATTGCCTGACAAAGTACAAACAAATACAACCATTACAAATGAATGCTGCGATGCATATGCTATCAATCAACAGCTGAAATTCAATAGTTATGTTGCTTGACGAAACACAAGACAATATCTATGTAGTAAGAATGTGCTGAATCAGAGGAATGGATCACCTGGACATTACAATCTCTGCGTCGTATCGAACAGGAACTGATATGTCCACTTTGTTGTCTGCAGGTCTGTCCTCGTTACCGTCGCTATACATGAAATGACAGAAGCACAGTGTTTCATACTGGATATTGTTTGAAAGGGGAAAAGAGTGGATTTCAAGCACAAGGACAAATGTGTGTGTACCTTTTGGCCTCAAAGTTCACGTGCGCTTGGTTTTGCAATTGGGCAAGATTAAAGTCAAAATTGATCCAAAACTTGACCTACAGATAGGGGGAAAAAATGTAATAGAAAGTATAGCATGTCACCAAAACCACAGAATATTGTATTGTATGTGGTTGATATGTACTCCACGTACCTCCTGGTCCTTTCTTAAAGCTGGGTAGCCCACTTGACAAGCAACGACACGTGTCTGCTTTGTAGAGGTGCATTTCACCACTGTACCATCGCTCTGTGAATAGTTCAAGACATGGTTCCAGTCACTCATTCTGACCACTTTATTTACACTCCATTGCAATTTATGTGGAAACTCATAAATTGTGTTATTCACACCATGGCATGTGAATATGTAGTACATGCGACTACAAATGTGGATATTGTAAAAACAACTTACACTTACTAGACCACACCTTAAGCTCTATCCACTGCTAGTGATGCAGTGGATAGAGGCCTCCTAGTAATCAGAAGGTCACCAGGTCAAGACACTTTCTATGTGTCAGATCCTTGAGTGTATGTGCTTGGTTTCTGATAAAACTTTTTGTTTAACAGTGGCCTTGTCAACATCAACATCTTTTGATCGTAGTCGTAATGTTTTCAACTCACAGGAGAGATGATGGAGGCATAGAAGAGGTTGCTGGAATACATGGCCAAGACTTGAGTGTTGTAAGCACTCTCTTTTTTGTTCTTGACAACAACCTCAAATGAAAGGCCCTGGTTGTTGAATCTGACCAGGAGGGGGGATGAGCTGAAAAACAAGAGTCCTGATCATTACACTCAGATCCAGCATTAGGGTTACAACTGTATCTATGGCAATAACAAAGGCAACTCCCTCTGTTTATATTGGAACATAACACTTGTCCACCATAAGAGTAACCAGGCTTTAACTTCATACAAGTCATGCCCACCACACTAGGGTTGAGATTGCTCCATGGTGCTTCCGGCTTGACCGGGCCCTCCAATGATCACGCATGTTTGCAGGTGGGAAGCAGGCAAGGAGGGCTCTCCTGTCGCTGCACTAGTTGTTTCTCAAACACTGGGCCCGGAGTCAGGACACATTTGTGGGACAGGAACAATGTTTTACAGGTCGCAAGTAAACTTTTTCAGTTTATTATAATTATTTCAAAAGATTACCAAAAAAACAAAAACTGTATTTTTTTTAACAAACTTCATATAAAAAGGGAACCTCTGCTCTACAGGTCAGTAAGGGTGCTTGTTCAGCATTATGAGGAACTGGGACTACAGTGTTTCGTCCTCCCAGTGAAATTCCTCACTCTCAGGTGAAAAGAAGAGGCTGGCAAATCCATGTGTATCAGAGGAGACATTGAGTTGTTTGTATGTCTACACTCTCCCAAAGACCAACAGTAAGGGTTGGTAGTGACTATATAGTAGTGAGTAGTGACATGGATCTAGATACAAAGGGGGAATTAAAGTTAAACAGAAAACAAAAAGAAAACACAAACAAGCTTCATAGCACGCTTTTGTTTAACTCATTCACAACGATTCACATAGCAACCAAAGCAACACATAAACCAGTTGTGAACTAAAAACCATAAATAGGGGTCGCAGGCTTTGTGCAATTTTGTTTTTTCCACAAGCCAGTGCTTCCCTTCACTGAATACATATCACCCAAACTTTAGATGTTTCTTTTCCCAACCGACCCACCCATTTTATATGAGCCATGTGATTGCTGTATAAAATGCAGTGTTTTGTGCCATGAAGACATTCACAATTAAGACAGACTTATAAAGTGGATTAAAATAGAAAATGGTGTAATAGTTATAAGGGTTGGTATGAAACTTATTGGAGAGATCAACCATATTGGCAAATTTGCCTTGAATGTCACAGAACTCTTTCCTTTACTTTGACCAATGTGACAAGACCAGGTCTAGACGAGGACGTTGGTCGCAAATGGATTTAGCTCTTCCTGGATATTAATGCCTGTGTTCAGAAGCCTAGTGGGGAGGGTTATTGTTGCCAGACTACAGTATATAGAACACAAGAACTTTTCTCCCTCAATGCTTATGTTCCTGTGTTTTGCTCTGGTCTTGAAGTGATTAGCGGTATGTCCATCTGTGTCTGATGTGTTTCTGTCTGTCTGGTTGATTACTGAGTACTTGATTAGTTCACATTATGCTGCTGTTTGCTGTAAAACGCATCAATTTCTCTGCAGGGATAATAAAGTACATCTCATCTCTCATGAAAACCGGGAAAGAATCTTTGTCATTTTATACTTTGGCTATACAAAAATAGCAGACATACAAGCTCATAGGGCCTTGTAGCTTAAAGGACCACTTCACCACTTTTCAACCTGCCTTCATATAATAGGTCCTCACTAATGTTCATGATAAAATGCCACTATTTTTTTCTACTCCGTCTGTGTCTCATAGGAGGGCTGTGGGCAGTTCAGAAACCGTCCTCCATGCGCATCATCGCTAGACAGAATTCTTCAGAATTCTTCTTTTTAAACAATATTTTTTAGAAAAAATATTTATATTTTCATTATCATGAGAACGATGGCTTCCATTTTCGCATTGGAACTTTTCAGGAAAAGAAAGCCTTCAGTTTCTATTAGCATGGATTCCCCATCGATGATGCGCATGGAGGAAGATTTCTGAACTGCCCACAGCCCTCCTATGAGACACAGACTGAGTAGAAAATAATTGTGCTGTTTTATCATGAACATTAGTGAGGACCAATTATATGAAGATAGGTTGAAAAGTGGTCCTTTAATAGAGCCCCCACGCCCCACAAT
>OOFJ01049604.1:0-23106 GCA_900323375.1 Benthosema glaciale
CCACACACACCCACACACCCCCACACACACACACACACACACACACACACACACACATGCTCACACATGCTCACACAATATATTCCTACTATGATGACACTCAGAGCACATGACTGTCACAGCTTCATGCTTATCATGATTGACATGTGGTACCGCTGTTGACAGTCCTGAAAACTGGCTAAGTGTATAGAGGGCTTTGGGTTGTGTTATTACTGGATAATAAATGTCTTATGCTGTGTAGGTAGATGGATAAGCACTGTAGATGCACTGCAGGGGACACAACAAGCATTAATATAATATTAGCAAGTTGGAGAGAGAGTTTAGAGAGAGAAAAGGACACACTGTTCTTTGCCTTCTCAGGAATTTCATCGGAGCAGAATAATGTCACAGTGAAGCCAGGGTACGAGAATGGACAGCAACATGACAAACCAAGCAGAGAGGTTAGTAAAGATAAAAAATGTCTTCTTGTAAACAAAGGCCAAAACCTTGCTTGGTATAATTTGATGCTGTGTTCATCTGGATGACGGCATCTGTTAAATGTCTAAACTGTAATCCATTGAGTCCAGAGAGGAGCAGGTGCAGCTACTTGAGATTATTGCTGAATCGCTGTCCTAGAGTGTGTGTGTGTGTGTGTGTGTGTGTGTGTGTGTGTGTGTGTGTGTGTGTGTGTGTGTGTGTGTGTGTGTTCATGCGTGTGTGCGCAATGAATACGTAACAATTTGCAGGCATGCGCAGCAAACAGCCTCATAACACTGATACACCCAATATGTTGTATGTGCGTAAGGTAATTTATGGCGAGTCTGATAAACAATGTCCAAGGTTCATGGAAGAACTGTGTGTCAGAGTCTGGCAGTGGCCACTGTCGTTCCCTAACCATGGGTAAAGCAGGTTTATTTCAGAATCTCTACCACAAGTACTCCAGGCGGAATATGTATTCTAAGGTATTGTTAAGCATATTACTTAAAACTGATGCTGTTGTTTTTGGCATTGATAAAAACAGAATCAGGAAGAGCATTGATTTTTGTCCTGTCTGTGTGTGCTGTCAGTGGTATTGAAAGTTGCTGTGGTGATATTGCGAAGTTCCTCTTTGGTCAGATTTTAGATACTTTTTCCCCCTTCTTCTTCTTTTTTGGATTGACATGTTTTAGTTTGTTTGCAAGATTTGTCAATATTATAAATGTAAAAAATAAGAATGACAATGAACTTATTTTCACTGATCCAATATATATATTTTGTGTGTGTCCCTTAAACTACAGTGCAGTAGTTCATCATTGTCTGTTAAACAATAATGAGTATCCCACCAATATATAGATGTAATTATTTAAATATTTCTAATTTTGAGAAATCCTGGGGTTAGTCTACTAAAGAAAATTGTCTTAGAAGAATTTTAAACAGTCTTAGTTTAGTCTATAACAGTATAATTATATATGCTGTACCAATATCAACCCAACAAATTATAAAGATTTGATGAGGGAAGATTGGGGAGTTTAGTTTTATATTCATGTGTGTTGTCTAAAACAGAACAGGTTTGTTGGGACTTTGGTGTTGTATTCATGTGTGCTTTCCTCCAAGGGGCTCCCTGCGGACACGGTGTTCAGCATCAGCTCTCACTTGAAGAACAGCAGCACATTAGCAGATAAGACCAAAATTAACCCAGATCCCAGTTCGTCTTCACATGTGTCCACCTTATCCTCTACCCTCATCCCTAGGCAGGTGGGTCAACTGTAGGCTAATGATGCTTTTGTAACGATAACTACACACTTTGCATGAGGTGCACTTTCTCTTAAAATGCATAAAATATGATATGTGGAAATAGTCTTATCAAATATGTTTGTTTAGCTATCTATATATAAATGTATTTGCTTATTTTTAGGCATACATTTAGATGGATGACTAGTGCTATTTTTCTAAATGATTTCTCTTGTTTGGTTTTTAATGCTTCTAAAATGGATTTGAAATGCAAAACAAGACCTTTGCCTGTCTGCTGTCACTTGAACTATTTATGTAGTAGACACATGGTTAAGAAGTTAGTTATGCACGCAGCACTCCCCCCCGCCCCTATGTGCCAGGAGCAGAAACAAACAGACGAGGCATGCAGGAAGGTCAGTGGAAAGAGGAACTACTACTAAGTCATGAGATTGTGTTATATTCTTCTCTTGTTATGGCTGCCTTTTTGAAGCAACTACGTGTCCCAAAAGAAAACAAGGGCTTCGCCAGCCAAGGCTCGTCTCTATCAGATTCAGAACTCAATCCAGACCCTGATCCTGAACTGAGGCTACAACCACAGTTAGTAGTAGCTGATCCTGGCTGTTCCCACTCCCCCTCACCAGATGCGGAATATGACAAACTACTGGTAAGAAGCAAAGTATTTTCTAACATATTTACTCTCACTTAAGAAAGTTATAGTGGCAATGGAAATAAATAATAGAAGGGTCAGCTCAGTGGGAAGGGACAGCCCACAACAAGCAAAATGTTCACAGGCACGTAATATGTATATTCCAGTTTTTACTAAGGATTTGTTAAAATTAAGCTTTCATATTGTGAATCGTTGAGTCATCTCACGTCGTTTGGGACCGGTCTGTCAACTGTAACCCAGAGTTATAACAAAACATAGTGAGGCAGCATTTAATTATTATGCCATACAAGCTTCCAGAGGATCTGGATCTTTAAATCCAGGCTAAACTTGCTCTCCATGCCATTACAAAAATGTAACAATCAAGCTTTCAGTTAATCAACCCGAGTTGATTAATTTTAAACTTTATTGCTTATAGTTTGAGAAATAAAACTATAATTCCACGTTATGTTTTATTTCTGTGTGTTTTTGTGTTAACGTGTTAAGCCTTTAACGGCCTTTCTTTGACTTATGAAATGGTCTTTTGTGTGATGTGCTATACAAATAAACTAGCCATGCCCTGCCTTGCCTTGCCTTAGTTTGGAATGAATCAGGCAGTTCTGCATCTCAAGGTCAATAGAAACTGTAGAGTTTAAAATTTAAATAGTAGCAAAGACGCTGTCTGGGAATCAGAAGGTTTGCCCTGTTGCCCTTCGTTTTGCCAAGTGTTGAAGTTTCCCTGAGAAGAAACTTAACTGGTCCTTGGGCACTAGATTAAGGGTCCACTGCTCCTAATAGTTAGCATGAGTAAATGCAGACATAGACTGGGTAGCATTCCGTTTCGGGTGTATGAACCGGTCTGGAGCGGATGGTAAAATACGTCACGTTGTAGTCAAAGATTTGTAGTCAGCAGCCTTGTGGTTTCCTGCACGATGACTACAAATCTGACTACAACATGACGTAAATTACCATCCGCTCCAGACTGGTTCCGGTTCACACAGCGATTTTGGAACACAGGCTTTCCTCCTTGGTGGAAAGCCTGGTGACGCGAGGTTAATGCAGACACATTTTATCTATGTGCAAATGTTATTATTATTATTTACAAATTACTCAAGTTAAAATTGGAAACTATTGTCTAATGCTTGTCACCTCTAGGTTGCCTTGTTTGAAATATGTTATAACAATGTGATATGTTATTGTTATGTTAGGCTACCTATTTTAGGTAGGTTGTAGGCCTACTCGGTTGGCTTTCAATATAAGCCCACGTAGCTGAACAAAACAAAGTGGCATTTCTCAATACATTTAGGTACTGTATTGGGCGGCTGTGGCTCAGGAGGTAGAGCAGGTCGTCCAATGATCCATGGGTCGGCGGTTCAAATCCCGGCTCCTCCTGTCTACATGTCGAAGTGTCCTTGGGCAAGACACTGAACCCTACATTGCCTCCAGTGGTTGCCACCACTGGTGTGTGAATGTGGGAAGTGAGGACGCTGGCGTCTACTGTTCGCCGCTTCACCTCCCAATGTATGAATGAATGAACCATTGTAAGCGCTTTGAGTAAGCACGTTGTGCATAGGAAAGCGCTATAAAAATGCAATTCATTATTATTATTATTTAGGATCAATGTAGGTACGAAAAAAAAACAACCTATTAAGTGGTTAATGGCTTTCATTGATTGAATTTCCATGGTGCTTCCCTTTGCTTTTTAAAATGTCACACTCAGCATTACTATAGAAACATCATCATCGTAATTTTTTGACTGCAGTCGAGACCATGGATTTCACAATGCCATGCCAGAAACATGCATCAAGCTTAACCATTTAAGCACTATACCCAAGTACCCATGGGTCTATACATGCCCCCCTCCTTTTTCCATCTACATCAAAATCTCTTAACTGAAGCAAAGCTGCAAGCTCATGTCCGGGTAGCTCAGTCGGTAGAGCTCTCGCCTTTGGACCACAAGTTCATGGGTCCGATCCCGGGCACCGCCAACTCAGCTATGAGTAGCACGGCTTGGGTGCGGAAAGTTGTGCGAGAAGTACTGGTAGGTGTGTCACTCCACCTCAGCAATCCATCTCCCAGGGGTCTAGTGCATTGTAACAGGGATAGACTCCCGCGTGTTACCGGCTGATACCGACAATAAGCCACTCCTGACCTACTTCTTCTGCAAGCTCACAATGCTCTGACATGTTTTGAGCTTGTAGATTTGCTATTTTCACCAAATGTTTGCCTATTTCTTACTTATACATCACCTATTATGATATTGCCCAGAAAAAAACAGCTATTACGACATCTATTACGATTCATGCATTATAAATGTTTTTTTTTTTTTTTTAACTTACTTTGCAACTCTGTGCCTTTCTAGGCTTACAGTTTTAGGATTACGAATTGCAGATGAACTAAAGCAAAATCTGAATTTTGCCAGCAGCATACATTATGAATCGAATGATCACTTTTGGTTCTATGTCAAATCAGGCACTTTTTACTTCATATGCTACAATAATACACATTTATTTTGTGTCTGACAGGATGTGGAGGCAGTACCAATGCCTGATGGACATACATGCCTATTGGCTCTTCCACCAGAGTGCACCGAAGGGGAGGGACCAACGGTCATGCCGTACCTGAAACTGTTCTGTCGCTATATCACTGACCGCAAGGTGAGTTTGAAGACCACATTTCCCATCGCAGCTAAGTAACTAATTTCAAAAGGGGGAATAGAAACCTTCATGGATTGTTCTCTTAAAGATGGAGTGCCGTGATCTTTTTCCCTCCTAAAACATGATCATCAGGTACTATGATATTGTGGGATTACGGGTTGTGATGTCACTAAAATGGTGTTATTTCGATTGGGCCTTTTGACTCAAAGGCTTGCAGCTTCCAGGAAGAAACCAAAAATACACAGGGAAGATATATTTGAATATTATAACCACACCTGGGGGTGTATTAGGGTAATGTTAACTCCATAGACAGATGCAAAACATGTGTGCTATTGTAATAGTTATCATTTGCAGGCTAACAGGCCATAACATTCTGTCATTCTCATCCTCTCTCTTTTTCTGTCAGGGTGTGGTATCTGGTGTCTTGCTGGTCACGTCTAATAAGATTTTCTTTGATCCGTGTAAGACACATCCTCTGGTTATGGAGCATGGCTGTGAGGAGTACCTCCTGTCATGTTCAATCGACTGTCTGGCATCTGTCACCTTCTTTTCAGATATAACACATGTTCACTTCAACCCTTCCCAGCTCAGGTTAGCATGGAATTGCAGTTTGAAATACTCATGCATACACGTACACACGTATAGTACACACACACACACACGCGCGCGCACGCACGCACGCACGCGCCACCTGGTAATGCCACCTGGTAATGCCACCTGGTAATGCCACCTGGTAATGCCACCTGGGTAAGATGTGTTAATCTGAAGACTACAACCATTACTATCGTTGCTGTCGGGAGGAAACCACATAACTAAACTGCATGTTTGAGGTTTTTGATTGATTTGCAAATATTGAACCAATGGAAAGTAGTAAAACGCTTTGGAAAAACTCAAGCTGTCTGCTACAGCAACTAACTCGACCACCTCTCCCTCTCTCATGCAAGTAATAGACCACCAACTATGATGAGGCTTTGTTTTCAAAATATATGGTTTTCTTAATTTCCTGAAAAGAATATATTTTTAATTTCCTGAAACATGGACATTTTGGAGTTAGGTGGTTTCTTCTCCGTTGCTTACCTGCAAAATGTATCATGATAAACCAGGAACAGCCAAAATACACATAAATGAGAATTGTCTCAGTAAATAGGGGATGTAGCGTAAATGTTGTGGTTTCGGTAGACCATGATAAGAATTGGCATTGTAATTCAAGTGTATTTTTCTCTTATTTTCAGGTGGAAAGGACCAAAAAGTGTCCAGAAGTCCAAAGCTGAGTGCCTCCAGGGTACCTCTTCGAACCATGAAGGAGAGGCAGTCGCAGCCCTGGTGTCTGCCGCTATGTCAAAAGTGCAGTCCACCCCGGCTATGAGTCTGAGCAGAGAGGTCTCTGAGGAGGGGACAGAGACCAGAGATATGGCAGAGACCGAGAGGCAGCTGGATGGCAGCCCACCGGACGACGAAGGAGCACAGTCTGCAGGAACACTGGGGGTGGCTGTTCTCAGCAGTGCCGCATCCTTCTGCTGTGGAGGCCAAGATGTGGGCAGTAAAGTCAACATGGAGCTGTTGCACACCGACAAGACAGAGAAGGGTTCCTATGTGAAAGATCAGACTGCAGGTGGGGAATAATTGTCAAATCTATACTGAACAGTTTTGTCTGTACTTCCATGCTACCATGACCACCTGCTGTGGTCATGCCTGAAGCTAAATCAGTACTGGGATAAGATATTTGAATTCTATCAGAAGGCTTTTAGTTTGACAATAGATCAACATTCCAGCAGTACTGCTCTGCACTTCACATTTTTTGGTATAAAGATAGCTCTCCAACTCCTACGCATGATCATGTAATGCAGACAATTAGGTTCTCTGAAAGGGTACTCAACACAATTTTAATATTTTAAATACAAAGAGACCTTTTCAGTATTATTTGGTCACCTTAGGTGCATCACATCTGAGGTTGACGGCAGCTAGTTGGTTTGTCGTATTTTCCATTTGTAAATACAGCATTTTTGTTGCGGGACATGTCGTCAAGACATTGACCTTTACTCTTTGCCTTTCAGTGCCCCAAAGACTACATTCATGTTGTCCTGGGGATCTGATGTTTATCCGGATGCGAGTCCACCAGGCTGCAGGGAAGAAAAAAACAATTGCAGGCCTTCGGTTGGGGACAGCCAAAACCCTACCCAGAAGGGACTCCTGGTTGGCCCTCTCAAAAGAAAGGTACAGTAACAGCAAAACATTCTGTTCATTCAGACTGTGCAGCTAATATAAGTAGCCTACATTAATGGGGGAACTGGATCAGCATGTGTATCTGTATTATATTACTGAATTGGTAAGTGCACAAGTTTTATTTTATTATTTTATTGTCAGTAGATCAATATCAACATATTTTTGAATGATTGACGTCATGAACAGACGTCACTGAACATTAATGTGCTAGTATTGCCATAGCCTCAACCAGGCAGTGTCATCTTGTGCATTGCCCAACGTCTCATCATGTTGACATAACTGTAGGACTTGTTTGTCATTTCAACAATTTCGCTGTGCCAAGAATTTGCAGCCCGTAACTGTATCAGGGAAAGCACTGGAGGCGGAGTTCCTTAAAAAAAATCAAGATCTTGTGATTCTGATTCTGAATGTAACGGTATGCACTGTTTGCTGTCTTCACTCTTTAGCTCAGACGAGCTGTACGCTTACCTAGCCCACTGGCGGCCAGACGTATGTATCCTAGAGGGAGGGGGGGCAGGTGGTGATGGTGACGAAGAGGAGTTTGTAGTGATTGAAGACAGAGAGGAAGAGGCAGACAAGGAGGACGAGGTTTTCCAGAGCCACTGGTGTTCAGGGGACGAGTGGGAGGTAAGCGCATTCATTGACATCTAGCAACCCTGCAGTGTGATGTAAGGGATTATTTAAGTACATTACAAAACAGGCAGTCTGTGATTTAGGTCTGCCCTAACCTACCTGTTGAGAGATTTATATAAGGACTTTAAAATGGACTCTGGAAGATGCAGGGAGAAGAATCTGAATAAGACATAACCTTTCAATGGACATTTTAAGAAGATTTGTAAAAAAAAGAAAAGAAAAAAAAGGGGGATTAAGGTTACTTGATAAAGGACCTCACGGTCAAAACATTGTATCATTGCTAAATCAATATTTTTTGGAGCATTCTAAACTTAGTTGCGACCCCTCGCTTTGTTCTAAAAAGTACAGTTTTTTCTACAGTTTTTCAGCAGAATTGCTTAGTTAGGAATGGTCATAATTTGTCGATATTTCTGAAATAAAATAATGTTATTTTGGTCACTTTGTTTAATATGCAAATATATAAACATCAAAACTTGTTACATATATCATCTATTTTTGGCATGGCCAACTGTTGAGATGCCTGTCCTATTCTCATTGAATGTGAGAAAGTTATTGCTTGTCTATTTATTGATTACAGACAGACAGGTGG
This sequence comes from Benthosema glaciale, assembly GCA_900323375.1. Lineage (NCBI taxonomy): Eukaryota > Metazoa > Chordata > Actinopteri > Myctophiformes > Myctophidae > Benthosema > Benthosema glaciale. The sequence continues at coordinate 8,435 of OOFJ01049604.1, forward strand.
TAATGGAGCTTAAGGCATCTGCAGTAGAGTGACAAAGGAATTCAGAGAAGGAAGAATTGAGAGTGTGTTTGAAAGGTCATCCCTTTTTCAGTTCAGTACGGTGTGATGGTGTCATAGTGCGTCATAATGAGGCTTATTCTGGGGATTGGGTTGTTTTACTAATGATATCATGCTCTGTTCACACTGGCAGGTACAAAAGATAGAAAGCAGAGAAGCATATCTGTCTCTGTTTCATTGTTGCACAAGGAGCTTGTTGATGTCATTAAGCATAAGTTGGAAAGCAAGAAAAAGGAAAGTAGCACAAAAAAGGAAAATAAAGCCTGGGGTGAAATAATCACCCCTCCATTGTGTGAAGAGTAAAGGTGATTGAAAATGGTCAAACAACACGTTGTTGTCGTTTTGTTGCTTTGTAGCTGAAGTTGAGGCCAGCCCTGATCTGTCATCATGTCGCTGGCTTCCACTGGAAATGAATGTTAGACTGTAGCTTTGCATCTGCCACTGTGACCACAGCATCATGCCTTTTCTGAGGCTAGTATTGTTGCTGCAGATGCTGGAGCTGGTACTGTTGCTGATGTTGGGTCTTTGTGTGTCTTGACTCTTCATGGATGTTGTATCCCTGGGGTAAAGGTTGTTGTTGCTGCGACTGAGTGTGAAAATTGAAAGTTGTTTCCAAGCTCTTGTAAAAGTCTTGTTTTGTATATATATTTTTTTACATCTTGATATCTGTTTCAGATGGTGTCAGTGGAGGAGAGCTTGGCCAAACCAACAGTGGTCATTGACAGAGACCCTGAGGGACTGAGTGAAATTGTCGCTCAGAGCCGCATTTTAGAAGCATCACTTATTAGAGAGGTGAGTCACAGCAATACTGTAGTACAGTGGTTCTCAATGTGGGGGTCTGTGGAACCAAATGGACCCTTGGCTTAAGTTTTTTTAGTTTTTGTTTTTTAACTCTGAGAGTGTACACAACATGGAACCAAATGGACCCATGAGGGTCGTTTTGGTTAAATTTGTACACCCTAAGAATTAAATGAACAGTGAGGATTTCCCAGACATAATAATCGTATCGAATGGGGGTCCATTGCCTAATGCATATCAAAGTTGGGGTCCTGGACTGAGAATCATTGTTGTTGTACATGTACATATGGATTATATGCACATAGACATCACTATTGCCCATTTGGTAATACAATACAATGTAAAAACACATGCAGATATATACATACAGTGCAGGCCACCCTCATAGAATAACTTAATAATTAACTGCATGACCACCAGCACCACCTAAAGAATTTTGCATTGTTCAAACAACTGCTCTGTACAATAGGACACCTTGCATAGTGCATGTACGCATGCACGCACGCACGCACGCATGCACACAGACAGACACTTCCAAAGTTAATATAATATCTTGTAAATTAGGATGTTGAACCACACCATTGCTTGCAATTGTATATGCAGTGTCTGAGACAGGGCTGAATTTTAACCGAGATATAGTAACTCGTCTGATACCGATAATAAACCCCTCTGACCTACTTAAACCACCTTGTTTTCTGTAGTTGCATCCTTTGTATTCTCTCACCCTCTGTCCTCTGCCCACCCAGCTATGTGCAGAACTGCCCCCCAGGACAATAGGACATACCTGGCATCTGGCCTACAGCACGTCCTGCCACGGTTCCAGCCTCAAGAACCTTTACAGAAAACTCAGCAGCACTGACTCTCCTGCACTAATTGTTATCAGGGATGCGCTTGATCAGGTAAAAAATATGTTTTCTAAAAAACGTAATGTTAACTGTTCTTAATTAACCACTTAAACCATATATACACGAGGTATTTGTCAAATTGCGAAAATAGCAGATCTATGTGAGTTTGTAGATTATTGTCTCCGCCAGGCCAAAGGTGTGGCTGAGACTATGTTTTATTTATGATTTATTTTCACTAGTGTTCCTCTATTTTGCAGTCGTTTTGCCTGTTATAACATGAGCAGAATAGAGACATAGGGTGCATTTTATCTGAAGCGTTTACGTTCGGTTTACATTCACCAAAAATGACCCAACTGCTCTACGATCTGAGAAACTGCTTTTCACTTAAAGGTTCTTGTGGTCACAATAGATTCAAGACCTAAAGTAAATTCATTTAATTAAAACAGTTTACTGTTGCAGGTGTTTGGAAGTTTCCTCTCCCATCCCCTGAGAATTAGTGAGACGTTCTATGGCACAGGGGAGACCTTCCTCTTCATGTTGCATCCCCGCTTCAAGGTCAAGACACAGTCTTCATTGCTTAGCTCTTTTGAGAGTGCACAGATTAGATAATTAACGAATAAACATTGTATTTTGGTCAATCTTCTATGTAACTGTTTTCAATTCACTTGAAATTTTAAAATCAGTTGTATCACAACACCCACTACTTCATTGCTCGTCCAATTTCTTTTCACAAGTTTGAGAAAAAACCTACTACAGTACAGGCATCCATATTGTAAAAACGTCCAGTGTTACATTAATAAGAGATGGTTAACCTGAGCTTTCTTCTACATTTACAAGACTTAAACTAGATATTGACTATCTCTGCTGTCCCTATTTACAGTGCTTTAGGTGGACTGGTGAGAACTCCTTTTTCATCAAGGGAGACTTGGACTCCTTTGCCGTTGGTGGTGGCAGGTAATGCATTTTCTGATCGATTCGATCAATTCTTATGGCAAAGCCTGATGTAACACCTTGTATTGCATGGTAAATTCAGTATTTTGAGTATGGGTGGATACAAAATGGAAAATCAATATTACGTTTGTAAACTAACCTAGTTAAAAATATCCCTTCTCCATCTTTATGTGTCCCTGTGTGTTACTCCATTTCCCTTTCTCTGGCTGTTTCTCCTCAGCGGACAGTTTGGTCTGTGGCTAGATGAGACACTATATTTGGGACGGAGTAGCCCCTGTTATACTTTCAATAACTGCTGCCTCTCTGAAACCGACGACTTCCGGGTCATGGAGATGGAGGTGTGGACATTCATCTGAAGAGACCATTGAGCTTTGACCTTCTCCTCACCTCGTCTTCTGATAGACTTTAGCAAGACAGCATTCATCAGTGAACAGTCTGAACACCCACATACAAAGGATCATTAGATGGTCACAGCAACTTTGAAACACCAACTGTTGGATTTGCCTATTTGATCGAGTCATTGTGGCTTTTAGCCATATGAACTGAACTGAACTTTTCTGAACTTGGTCTCCCTGAATGGGTTCTAGTCATGAAGAATTACATGGCAGGCTCATTCCTGTGGGTATGGCAACCAAACTGAGGAGTGCTGAATCTGAAACAGATTCTTTGAATGCTCATTTTGTAATGGAGAGGGGGCTGAAGAAGAGCGTTTGTAATTTGCACAGGAATGCTACTTTTGAAAGCAATTTGATGTAGAGGGTATGTAAACGTACAAACTATTTATTTATTGGTATTGTATATTACCTATCCTACATCGCACAACTACAGTATATCTGCAAGGTACAAGATAACCACATACATGCTTCATTCCTACAACAAATCTTCCATTCTGAAAGCCTACAGTATGTGCATGTACAGTATATGGCCACAAGCAAACCTTCTTTATGAGCCTTTTTGCAACAACTCTTCTCTTTGTGGCTTATAAACTATAGGATGTCAATTGCCATATAAAAGAAGAACCTGGAATTCGACTGAAAAACAAAAGGAATTCCCCATTGAAGGCAATATCCCACTTAAAGGACATTTGGACTTTGAGGGATTTATTAACATACTGTAATATCCTTATACTGCACTTTCTGTTTTAGTTTGAAGTGTGTACTACTGAACACTTCATCAATAGATTTAAAATGTTGATAAAAAGCACGGGATCTCACATCAATCCCATATGCTTTTAAAACCACTGCGGAACACTTTGAAAGAATTTAATGCAATCCAGTCATACAGCAACACTCAGCTATGAGATGCACTCACTGATCTTCTGACTTTCTCATATTGTATAATACTGTAGATGAAATAATAAATTTAGCACAATAAGACAAACAATGACCATTGAAATATTGTCCGGTATATTTCCCTGAATAATTTTGCCATTTGTTGTGACAGTTTTATTTCATCTTGTGCATAAAGTTATTTTTCAAAAAACAGAAAAACAAAACAAAAAAAAACACAAATTCCAATGGGCAAGACCAAGAATGGTTTTAAGATATTTCAGAGGTAACATTAAAACTATAGTTCCCATTAAGTCCATATTTACTGACTGAAGTGTCCATCACACATTTCTACTAGTTACTACTCTCTTTACTCCGTAATAAGAATTAGTTAGAAATGAGAAACTATCAATGTAAAGAATTAGTGGCCATTTTGGCCACTCTTTTGGCCTGTAAAAAGTCAGAGAGGAAACAGGGACAAAGACAAATCTATTGTTACATGAACATATCCTTGTGTACAACTTAAAAGTAACTTACACAATGTAAAAGTATTTCTGCTGAATATTATTTTGCTCAGCAGCTAGTCTACTGTATATACAGTGTCTTTGGTGTGGGTCACATCATGTATGACATGTGGGCTACTATGCCACATTGGAAAATCTACAAAAGTATACATATACTGTATATAAAAAACATTATTACACCTTTTATGTGCCAGCACTATCCAGTCTCGTTTTCTTTCTGCTTTTGCTGTCCTGGTGTAGAGATGTTCCCTCCAGAGGCCTCAGCAATGACATCAGGCCTTGCCCAGCCCGCAGAAAGCTTTAAGGCAAGGCCTTCACAAACTACTTTAGCTCAATGGCAGGCAACAACTGGATCCTCCCTGTCCCTGGGATTATATGACTAGCAGCAAAAATCAGAAACACATGCTGGCAGTAGTTCAGTCTCTAAATATTGTACACACACATCATTGAGATACACAAAAAAAAGTGGAATGTTATGTTGCAAGCTTGCATCATATGGGAAAAACACCAGTTCAAGAATTACTTGGCAAACATCAGTTTAAATATAATGGTTAACCAACTATAACTTGCTAGGCTACAGTAGAAGCAGAGACACCATAGTTGAAATATATCAAGCTTTGTTACCATTTAGTGTGCATGGACTTTGTATTTAGTTAAAATATACTGTAGTGTCTGACAAGTGACAACAGCAAATATTTTACAAAACATTATTTTAACTGATGTCTTGCTTGCACTGTTATGCAAACTGAATGCTGAGCAAGTGAAAAGGCCTGAATAAATATTAACAAATAGAAGAACAGGATAGGAAGATGGCAAAACATATTTTTCTGCTGCCAAAATTATAGGAAATATATCCCTATACAAAACTGGAGATTGTTCGTAATCTTTGATCAGTAACTACTACCATTTCCTCCAATTTACTCTCAGCCACGTGTTTTTCTCCTATAAACAAACATAAGACACAAACACACATTAATGTGCTAGGTACTCCTTAGCTTTCTCCAAGCCTTCCTTGAGGAAGGTGATGTATGTTGAAGTGGAGGGGTCCTCAAACCCAGCCGAGAAACTAAACGTGGCTCCTTCCTCTTCTGGCTTCATAGCCGTCTGGTCGAGGAAATGATTTGCATTGATGTGGTGGACCTAAAATCATTAGAATCACAGATAGAATAAAAGTTGGACTGCAACATTAGATTATTGTATTAACGATTATTCTATTGATTCCTTCTTTGATTAACTGATTAATTATGGACGACGTTTTTCATGGCTTAGTTAGTAGATATTCAGTTATTCTTGAGATATTTCTGGAAAATAGAGGATTGAACAACAATACTTACAATAGTGCCATTGGGCAGTGCCACCAACATTTCTACTGGGAAGTTGTACTTCTCCAGATGTAGACGTGCCTTTTCGCTCAGCAGAGGATGTTTCCCATCAGCCTGATGAATCAGAGCAATAATAGGAAATTGAGAATGTGAGAATGTGTTTGTTTTAGTACCAAATCCAACCAACCACCGTTAACCACTCAACTTAAAACCATATACTGTAATCATGGGGGTCCACCAGGGCTCTATACTTGGTCTTCCCCCATTTGCTCTCTACACTAAATCTCCTTAAAATAGGCGATATACAAGCTCATCAACACACACAAATGTGACACGTTGTGAGCTTGTAGATAGCCTATTTTCGCCCTGAATAGGGATGCGGTTGTGGTTAAAATTGGTGTGGTTAAAACTTCTGACATCTGACATTTTGTTTAAAAGAAGAAAACAACAATTGGTCATGGGTGGTATGGTTGACTTTAAGGTGTGTTTTTACTGTCATGTGTGCCCACCTGCATGTCCTCTAGCTCTTTGACTAGGGACCAGCTGCTAATGAAGCTCTGGTTGAGCAAGGCCAGGACGGGCAAACTTTCCAGGACTGTCTCCCGGAGAGTTCGCCCCGAACCTACAGGGAATGAGGAGGGAGGACAGCGATAAAAAGGTCAGGCACAAAAAACGGAGAGGACAAACAACATGATTTTTGCTCCTTTTCAAATTAGTGTTACTGTATAAGGAAAATAAAATTATAATGACGCCAACACATCCCCATGGTTGTTATGAACACAGCAGGCAGGACATACGTTTCAGTTTACGTCATCAGTATAGGTAGCATTATAGTGAGTTGCAAACCCATTTTTGTCCATGGTGGACGCACGCACGCACACACACCCATCCTTTAAATCCCTTGTTTTGTTCAGAAAATCATTCCCCCTCTTTCCTTGTTGAACTTTGTATTAATATTGTAGCCGTGACATCTTAAATTCATTTTCTATGTTGCATGTTATTTTTTGCTTTCCTTGCTTTGTTTACTTTAAATGTGTACATTTTCTGACTGTGCAGCATTTGTGACTTATATTTAGAAAGATGCCATATAACTACATGCATTATCATTAAAGTTATTCATTTATACTAATATATACTTATACTAACTATAAATTAGCTCTCGACCACACAATGACATATAAATTAGCTCTCGACCACAATGACATTTTCTCAGATTAATGGGTCCCGTTGTTTTCTCCAAGACCAAAGTACTATCTGGTCCAATATTATTTGCTTGAAACTTCTTGAAATTATAAGTCAGTCAGTGTATAAGGCTTAGAAATATAAAACTAACTGTATGTGCCTTCCTTGTGACTCAGCCAGTTAGTGGCAGTGCACAGACCATTACAGTATGCTTCTAGTGAGCGTGAGGGCCTGGGTTCGAATCCGACCCCCATCTTGTCTCTGCCCTTGGTTTCTTGTCTCTCTACACTAGCAATCTGAAATAAACATAGCCAAATATAAATCTTTAAAATGTCAATAAAAAAAAACAAAAAACTGAGCCAGCTAGTATTTCAAGGTTTTTTAAATATTACTGCAATTATCTCACCTCAGCAGGACTGATCATCTAATGCACCCCAAAGGAGAATAGAGTGCACTAGCTTATGTTCTGCTTGTGCTTGATTAAAGACTTCATAAAAAGGTAGGTAAGGCACCTATGAGACAAACACAATGACAAGGTTTTGCACTGTAAGTGAACACAAAACAGCATACAGTGCTACAACAGTGAAGCATAGTGGCTGTAGATATAGAGACAATAAACAATTCAAATTAGACAACAGATGTGGCACAGAAATCTACCTTCTTAAAGGGGTAGAAGGTGACCTCCACATGGCTAACAGCCTCCTGGTGGCTGATCTCTGAGGTCCAGTGGATGTCCTCAAAGATAAATTGGATGGGCTCGCTCCCTTCGCCCCGGCTATCGATGATGTTACCCTGCTCATCCTGGATGAATGCGGGAGTGGATGGACCAGTGGACTGCAGCTCCAACTATGAGAACACACACAGAATGCAAAATGCAAAGCAACGCAGATAGCACCACAACACAGAGCCATATCATTTATTAACCAACTTAAGTCCCATTTATAATTGATTGTCAGTGTCAAACAAAGATAGCTGATCTACAAGCTCACACTATGTTGCAATGAATGCAATGCATTGTGATACCCCTAAATAAAGGCGCCAGGTTAAGCAAGGCGGATGTCACACCACAGGATAAAACACTGTTATACACAAGCATCAGCCATTCATCAGAAAGCATAAATATGTGGCCATTGCAGCTTTTACCTGTGGTAGGTAACCAATGTCCACCTCCATGTTACTACTCTCACTGGCCCCGTATAGCCACTCCATATCCACATTCAAAGACCTGGGGGACCAGAGGACATTACACTTGAATTAGAGTGGTGTCTGCTTCTATGTTAGTGGTTCTCAAACGTTTTCATGTCAAGGACCCTGTACCCCCAAATTGATATATTGAGTCACATACCCAATTTGAACAGATTTTGTGCCAGTGATGACCATAAGAGATTTTAAAAGACATTACAAAAAACATTTTTAAAGTTTCTCTTTTAAATGTTGCCAAAATAGCCGAACTACAAGCTCACAACATAATATCATCACAGCGTGTTGTTAGCTTGTAGGGAAATATCACATAGCCAACCCAATACATTTGGGTTAAAGTTTAAACTGTTACTCATTCTGCTGGAGTCCCCCCTGGGACTCTCTCGGACCCCTAGTGGTCCTGGGACACCACTTTAAGAACCACTGTTCTATGAGTGTGCACATGTGCATTATGCAAGACAGCATACTGACAAGACTAACCTGTCATTGGGGACATAGAGGTGGAAGTGACGGACATGGGACGCATCTCTGGACAGGACAATGTTCCCAGTGAACTGGCCTGGGGTGAACCAGAAGGGAAAATCTGGAACATCATTCAGCTGGAATTCTGCATGAATCCTGTGGAATGTGAAAGCTGTATTGTTACAAAATAGGCCTCCATTAGCCAGTAACAAGACATGACAAAATGCATCTATAATATTGAGGTGTAATACAATAAATGCACTTCTCATTCCACTGTCAAGTCAAAAAACATTTATGCTACACTGGTAATACACTGTATAGTCAAGAAATCTCCTGATTTTTATACTCCAGCAACAGTGTTGCTTTCTGATAAGAACCGATCTTCAGGCTAAGCAGCTGAAAACTTCTAACCAGTAAACGCACAAGCCAGTCTCTATGTATTGCTTGGAGGAAAAAAAAGTTAAACTACACTGCAGAACCAATCCAAAGTCTTGAAGGCAGGCCTTTTTGGGGTGGTGACTGGATTGGTTTCCAAAGCAGTGGGTGTAGGTTTGTTAGCGGCTGTTCTAGCAACTATATTTAGAAGTCTCCAGACATATCGGTAGGTGAAGATCTCAGAACCTTTGGCAGTGCAAAAGTAGAAGATATTTTTTTGGGGGGCTAGCTGTGACATCAATGTGACGCAGTATACCGTAGATAAGGCATTGCTCCTCACCTGAACACAATGTCATAGTAAAAGTCATTGCTGGCACGAATGCAGGCCACTGTGCCCTGAGGAGCAAAGCGTGACTTGATGAAAGGTCGAGGGTGGAACATACTCAGCAAGGTGTGGATAAGAACCTGGACAGGTAGGGGGAGAAAAGGTTACCTTATATGTAGACATTCAGATATGTATAACCATGTTCTGGCCAAGTATTAAATTATGCTATGCAAAAATACCTCTTTGCCCTTCGGTGTGGGAGGATGGTAACGGTTGTTAGGCAAGTACCCAGTGAAGATATTGAGCTCACTAGGAATCACCCACCAGGTGTCTCCCACATTGACCTTGTTCTTTGGGGGCAAGAAGGCCCTGAATTGGCTGGCGGAGAAAGTAGAGGAAGGTACTGCTGGGGTCTTCCATGACCGCAATCCACTCAGAGAACTATGGGCAACCTGGGAGAGACAGAAGCCAGGTATCACTTACTATAAACCAATAGTTTAAAAAGCATTTTATCATAATGGTCCATCTATGATGAAATACATTTAGTAAGACAGCGATCCGAGCCCCACTGACTTCAATTACAAAATTAAAGTTAAATATTTCAATTTGATCACATTTTGGTGGGTGGAAAACTGCTCAAGAAAAGTTAACAAACAGGCAACATTTAAAGAACCTTTTATTAATTTAACATGGCAAAATACATTTTATTGTTGAGTAGAGTTTGAGAGCTTTTAATTGCCGTCTGGTCTCAGCTTCGTCCATGACTGTGATTTGCCGCCATTATATAGCTACAAAATAAAATCATCCTTATTAATTTAACTGGTCTATTTTTACAGAGTCCTGTACAGTAGGATACATGATGGAAGCCCATATGCATAAGTGTGCCTGGTTGGTCAGGTTAGTTTCTCGTCTTACCCCAAGGAACCCATCTTTGCTTTTGGTCATGGTGTCTAGAAGCAGAGGCTCCATTTTGGCCTCCAGTGTCAGAGTCTCTCCATTAGGGTCATGGCTTTCTTCCTCTTCAAATTCCACTGGAGCTGCGAGCCCTGCAAACAGTCAGATAAAGGACCACAAATCAATATCAGAGTAGATGGCTAGTCCGAGTGTACATAAGGGAAAGATCTAATTAATCACTCTCTCTCTCTCACACACACACACACACACACACCTGTGAGTTTCTCAGCAATGGGTTTAAACTCCTCTGGGCTGAGAAACAGGTCATGGTCTGTGTCCAAGGACGAGAACAGAAAGAGCCCCTCTGCACCCAGGGCCTTGACACCGTCTTCCTATTGGAGGAAGACACAGAAAAGGATTGTCTGTACTCATTACACATGCTCCACAGAATTTCAATAGCATGTAAAAACTAGAGCAACATTGACATATTATTGTTGCATAATCAACAGAATGTTTTGTTCCTGAGGAAAAGCAATAAATAAGAGGCGACAATGTGCCACAGAACTGGAGGGCTGATTGAATAGTTGTGACAGTTTGACTGACAAATGTACAGTATGGCACTGAGAGGATGTGACCAAATGAGGAATATGGTACCAGTCCTGCTCAAAAGGGATAATCTTTGCCTCTCATGTCACACTGGCCTTGGTTACATGCAGAAATTAATTCAGAATGAATGGGTTTATTTCAGTAATCAGAATAAAAATGCTCATGTAAACACCTCAATTCATTCGGAATATCCCATTCTGAATGATTTTTCATTCGGGTCTGGAGGGGTGGTACCGTGGTATATACTGTTTGCATCGGTATACCATATAAACACTTTATTCAAATGCTGCTGGGAGTTGTTTTTGTTCTGGTAAAGGCAGCATATCTACAAGCTCACCTCGTGGCGGTGTGAGCTTGTAGATTTGCTGTCTTTAGTCCAAAGTTATATTCCGAATGAATGCTTTGCTCAAACATGCAAGAAATGGTAGCCTATTGTATTTGTATATCCAATGTATTTGTTCATATTTACTAAATGCTTTTAATTAAATTAATTACAAATTTTACACTGAATAATACATTTGATTTGTTACTATTCTGCACTATTCTTTGGGTGATTTACTGGTGAGAGTAGGTACGCATGTATGCATTGTGCCCCCCGTGCAGGCCGTGGGTAAATGCTGATCCATCATACAGTTGGCCGCAGCCCAAGAAGATTTGATTATCACTGGTTTACTACTACAGTACCAGATATACCGTTGTATTATGAGACCACCCTGTCCCAGCGCAGACTGCGTGCCATTTGTATATTGTACAATGGAGGGCAGGGGGAGGTACAATAAACATCAGGGTAACTTTTGTAGGCAAACCGTTGGAATAGAGGCTGACGAGTCCGCAACAGCTGTGCCAGTCTGCCAGACATCCAGCCCCCTAATAAAAACGTGTGGTAGAAAACCCCAGCAGGGATCAGTTTGTTCCACTACTGACGTGGCAAAGTACATAGTAGTATACAGTATTATATATCGCATATCAAAGCAGAAAGGGAGCCGAGCCGAGGATACATAGTATGTATCCTCGGCTCCCTTTCTGCTTTGATATGCGATACTACATGATTCAGAATGTTACCCACATATTAAGTTGCTGCAGGGTCAGAAAACGGTTTGCCATTGCCAAGCCAGCCAGATACACACTATGTTTAGGTAGTTAACAGAAAATCATCAAGGAATACATCAGAAAAAGAACAAACGATCCCTTCTCGACCTTCACAATAATAAATAAGAGACGTGATCTCACATGGCGTTTAAGATGCAGCGTGTCTTGGTAATACTTGATCCCAAAAGCTAGGACTGGGACAACAGCGACCACCGTGAGAGTCCAAATTAGTCTGGTGATCCACGATCTACTTGCGCTTCTGTCTGAAGGTACCCCAGCACCGTGCTGCTGCTCCTCTGGTGGAGTCACATTTTCGGCCAACTCCTGGGAGACCCTCTTATCCACGTCCGCGGCCATCCTACCCATCTATTTAGAAGACATGGTAGCCGAAAAACGGGCTAACCGTAACGTCGGCGAATAGTTTCTTCCTTGCGTAATAACGTTAACGATGGCTAAAGTCTCATCATTTATTTGTGCACGTCCTCTGACTGAATCTGAACTGAACCAAACGCCCTTTCCCCAGCCGCTTGTCTGACAGCCTGTAGATGTTTGTTACCACTGGTCCACATAACATCCAAACCCAACTGCTGCAACCCGGGTAATGTAACCTCTCTTAAAGGGCCAGTGCATGCATAGCAGGAATGCGAGTTTGGTTAGTCATCAACCATAATTATGGTTATTCCGGAAATGTCTCTTCCCCCTAGGTCTGGTCCATAGACCTAATACCCTTTGCTGCCATTAGGACCCCCACACCCCAAAAGAAAGAAAGAAAAAAAAAATCATAAAAAAATGAATCATGTTGTACAATGCTGTACTGTACAACTTAAGTAGCTCTGGTCCATAGCTCCAATGTTCCTATGAATCATATAAGTATTGGAGCTATGGACCAGAGCTACAACTTAAGTAGAATTTAGCAGTTTCATTCAGATAGAATATTTAAATGGTTTAATGATTATCATATCATTCAAATGAAAAGTATACAATAATAAATTCCCCACAATACCTTATTTTAGTTTATTATGTGTAGAATTCACATTCTCTACAAACAGGTCATATTTACATACGTGTACAATATTGCAGAAAATATAACCAAATAATCAAAACAAGGCAAGGTTTTTCTTGGTTCTGGGTGGGAGCCCGAGGCATAACATTACTGAAGGAGAAAAGACATCTGTCACAGAAAGCATTAAATGAAGCATCAGCCATTTGGAAAAGGCCAGGCCACCCATCTCCACTCAATTCGTGGCATATTTACAATTTATTAATGTATCTGTGATTGAGTAAATCAGCCCATTTGTTGATGTTTGTTCTTAATCCATTTCCTCTTCCACAGACTGTGTCTTCACTTTGGGCCCAACTTTGGGTGCGATGTAGGAACCCATGCCCGCTGCTCGATCTGCCTCTGCCTGGGTATAAGGTTCCTCTCTGAGCTCTTTTAGTCTGGATGGTGCAAAGAGTGACTCCTCAGTTATTCATCTTAGAATTATAATATGATTACTATGCCTTCAATCAAAAGTTGTAATAGTAATAGGGTGTATTACCGTCTTTTGTGCGCTTTCGTTTTAAAGTGCTCTTTCAAGGTTTTCATGTCAGCAAAATATCTCCTGCAGGGCAGAAAAAAACAAAATGTTAACATTTAAAGTATGTATGCCACATCTACACGGATTCCCTGAAGACCACCTCATGTCAGGTCGAAAAACATTGGTGCTGGGCTGGTTTCTAAACGTAATCTTCTGCATCATGGCTACTAGCCGCAATTTGCAACTCTAGATTTTTTAATAATCGGATGAATCTAGAGTTGCAATACCCTCCATTGACTTCCTACTCATCCAATTTACATTTGCGATCTGATGGTATTAAACAAAGTTAAACTCGCCAACATTTCAGCTCTAGGCTAAACTTGAATTATTCTCTTTCGAACTGCAAAGCTTTTGTTTCATAAAAATCCACCGTAGACATGTTATGAGCTACTTTCTGTCAATAATGTCTCTGTAGGTGATATTATTTCTGAGTTTGGAAGCACTCGTTTTTATTAACGGGTCGCGCTGCTGCCTCCTGCATTATGTGCAAATGTGAAACAGGTGGTACACAGGGCCGTTCAGTGACTTCCAAGTGCTTCCAAACTCCAGCACTTAGAAATAACATCACCTGAAGAGACCTTTTTGACAGAAAGTAGCTCATAACATGTCTATGGTGGATTTTTATGAAACAAACGCTTTGCAGTTCGAAAGAGGATAATTCAAGCTTGGCCTAGAGCTGAAATGTTGGTGAGTTTAACGTTGTTTAATACCATCATATCGCAAATGTAAATTGGATGAGTAGGAAGTCAATGGAGGGTATTTCAACTCTAGATTCATCCGATTATTTAAAAATCTAGAGTTGCACATTGCTGCTACATGGCTACTGGTTACAAGCCGCTGTGTTGCCTCTTCTTTCATTTATGCTTTGGCAGGCACTCCCTGCTTATTTTTTTTTGCCAACATCTATGCCACAAAATATGTTTAACCCATGAAAATGGAAAGGGCTGCTGCATGGACACAATATAAACTTTATGTCAAGAAATGGCTGGAATGGATGTGCTCTTTGGTGCAGATAGTATATTCAGAAAGCTCTGAGATTCATCAAAGAAATGTCATACAATACAAAAACAAGGATGGCAGGGATAATGTGTTTCAATAAGGAAAACACTTACGCGCAATGTAAACAGTAGTGCTGGGCACATCCTGTCACATCAAAGTCTTCCTCCTGGTTGAGCAGCTTCACTGCCACCTCAG
>OOFJ01049659.1:1669-14446 GCA_900323375.1 Benthosema glaciale
GTTTGGAAAAATGGCTTCGGGTTAGAATGTCCTAAAACAGTGGTTTTCAACCAGTGGTCCGGGGACTACCAGTGGTCCTTGAGGGGGTTCCAGGTGGTCCCCAGCTAAATGATGGAGAGTTGGTAACCAAATGGACCCTTATAGATGTTTAACTCTTTCTTGAGAGTGTAGAATTATTGTTATTAAATATCTACATTAGTTAATTTACAAGAAGTCTGCACAATTAAGGGAATGTAGAATAATTTCAATTTGCCTGTTATTATGGTACATTACTTCAATACAGCATGGATTTGTGGACAAAATATTCTATATTTTGGTTCTGAGAGGCTAAATGTCATCAAATGGTGGTCTGTGGCTCAAATTCTACAGTATGTGGCTCAATTGGACCTTGATATGAAAAGGGTTGAAAACCACTGGTGTTGAGGGAAAACAAACAGGATGCCAAGGATAGCCTGGTGGACCCTGATCAATGGACTGAGGTATAGTGTTTAAGTGGTTATTAAGTAATGCCTCATATTGTAAATGTTTAATGTCAGAGAAACTACCACTGATGAATAAGACTCGGTTGGATGAATAGCTTTTTATCCACATCGCAGCAGATGAAACCATAACAGGAGAGTTTGTCTAGCAGCAGATAGTGATCAATAACGTCAAAGGCAGCACTGAAATCCAGCAATACTGATCCCACTAGTCTACACATCATTAGAAATTCATCATCTGTGTAAGCGCAGTACATATCGAATGGCCTCCATAGAAGCATGTTGAAAGTCTGCGTTTACTTTCTGAGAAGTAGGACTGTTTGAAGAGCATTTCCTCTGTTAGTTTGACAAGAAGTGACAAGGGCAAGGTGAAGTTTAATGTGCCACAAGTGGGGATTTTCATGTGGATTTTCACCCTGTGCTGCAACCGTAAAATAAAACGCAATATGCTATTGGGGATTATGAGGATCGTATTAGCTTTTATGTTATCGTCTCCGCCAGGCCGAAAGTGTGGCAGACTGTTTTGCACCCTGTCTGTCTGTCTGTCTGTCTGTCTGTCCATCCGTGTGCGTCCGTCTGTGTGTCTGTCAGTTTGTTTTAGATGGGCCTGTTATAGCGAGTAGTCTGAAAACCCACCTCTTCAGACTCCATCATGGCCCGCACTTGCCCTAGCCCCGAGGCATATGCAAAGGCTCAACTTAGATAGCATTCTATGTAGACATAGCACTATAATAGCACTTTAATGTATATGCATAGTTTAATTATACAGATATTTACTGTATAATGTTCTTAGCAATGGCACTTGAATTTTTTTGAAAAAAAGAAAAAAAAGAAAAAAAAGAAAAGTAGCTCTATATCAGGATGATTCGTGGTATTATTACCTAGAACTGCACCGATCTGTGTACATTATGGCACTCTAGAGGCCAAGGAAAAACCTGTGTCCTGAATTCTTCTCCCAGAATGCCGACTTTAGCAAAAACACTTTTTATTATATTACCCCTACACATCCAAACATAAACGCAAATCGGTACACATTACCTCTATAATAATATGATCAAGATGGATCTGTCCGATTTTTCATATTCCATCGTGATTGGAAAATTCCGAACATTGCTGGTCCACCATAACCTACCTGACCTGGCGGAGACCTTTCTTTCCTTTTTTTGTTTTGTTTAATCTAACCCTGGACAGCCAGCCCACTTCAGGCTCTGATATAAAATGTTATTATTATAATTAATTATAATTAATTAATTATAAATTAATTATAACTGGATTGTTGATGCAGGTGTGCCTCTCTCAGTCACTGTGGACTGAGAGTAAAAGCTCCTGCACTGTATCAGAATAATGGTATTAAAAAAAGTATTCTTGGGGCACGGTGGCACAGTGGTAGTGCTGTCGCCTCACAGCTAGAAGGTCCTGGGTTCGATTTCCGTTAGGGACGCTGTGGGTGGTCATCAGTGCCCATACCCGAGGCGGGGTTGGCGAAAGGGCCTTTCTGTGTGGAGTTTGCATGTTCTCACAAAAACATGCAGTAATCCTGGTCTCTAAACTGCCTCCCCCTGGCCAGCCAGGGTGCCTGATGGAGGGGAAAGGAACTGGTTGGAATAACATGTTCCTTCCATGCGCTACGTCCAACCAGGGAATCTTTCCCTTTCAGGTGTAAAGGAGCAACTTGGACACTCATGCATAAAGGAAGCATGCATTCAAGTTCCTAGGTTGGCGGAGGGTGTGTAGAGCCCAGGATCACATTGGGGGGTGAAAAAGGGGTTACAAAATCGTGGGATAAAAAATGTAGTAAGTAGTAAAAAAGTTTTAAAAAAAGTATTCTTGATAATTTAGTAGCTAGTATGAAAGAAACTGCACATCATTAGAGGGCATGTCTTTCCTTAAATTTACTGTAATACTTTGCTGGTGAATAAAACATTGAGAAATGTCATGTGGCTTAGTAATGAAAGACTCGGTGAGTGATGAAGTTGTATTAGATCCCTACCCAAGGCATTGTTAAATGTCTTCCATGATCATCCATAATCTTCATTTGTATCGTTCCTTGTTTGATCGAGTCCTTCTGCCAGTCACCCAGACAACCAGATTCAATAAGGAAACTGTTCCTTAGCAATGTGCCTTTGTGTCATATGCTGGCTTAATTTTAGTCCATGCTTTGTCAATCCAGGGTGTTCGCGCAGGTTTAACAGGAGCATGATTGTCACTTAACTTCTCAGCTATTGACAAGAATAACTGATTCAATGGTATCCCTGGATAATTCCCTCGACTTACACTCTGCCATGGTTTAAAAAAAGAAAAAGTATTCTTGTAAAAATTAGTCCTCACTGAGGTTCTCAGAGAAAGTGAATTACTATTTGGAATTTCAGCCTTTAAATGCCACTATGTTAAGGTGAGCTGCACCCAGTGGGAACTGAAATTGCATTTGGGGCATTAATCAAGTAAATAAAGAGCGAGGTCTCGAACCAGGTGGCCAATAGGTCAGGAGGCTATCTCCTATTTCCATAGCGAGTTTTTCCATAGAAAGTTGAGTATGCCTTATCGATCGCCTGAAAAGGTTGTACGACAGCAGGAAACCCACGTTTAGATTGTTTTCATGCAGTAATTGGAGTGATGTGGACATGTATTAATGAAAGCCTTACAGCGAGGTACAGTACAGTACAGTACAGGCCATGCAGCCAGAGACCACAGACCTCCTGTGTTACATAAATGCCACGGATCAAAGGGAAGTTATATCCAAGATCATGGTAATTGCCTATATAACACCACCGATAGATACTGTACACACCATTAACTCTCTTTCAAGGTATGCTTTGTTTCTTATACTTCCCCCTCCAAACTCCTAATTTGTGTAGCATCTCTGGCGACTGCGCGACCTCAGTGATGTGAACTTTGTGTCTGCCCGCGCACACAAGAGGCATTTCAGACCCTTTGATGTGTGATTCTGGTGAACAAGAGCGAAGAGCAAAAGGCACCAATTAAGGTATAGGAGACACTCTCCCAGGAACATCACGCCACTATTTCATTGAGACCCAGAAAGAACTATGACAAAAGGCGATGAACCGAACCATGCCTTTAGGCTAGGGCAAGTAAGGAGTGTGATTATGGTGTTCCATTGTATTTAAATCTTTTGTCTGAATCTGACTTTGTGCGCGTGTCCAAATGTGAGTCAGTGTGTGTGTGTGTGTGTGTGTGTGTGTGTGTGTGTGTGTGTGTGTGTGTGTGTGTGTGTGTGTGTGTGTGTGTGTGTGTGTGTGTGTGTGTGTGTCAGCGTGTGTCTGTAGACAATTTTTTTTTTCTTTTCCAGCCAAGCTGAGACTGAGCCTTTTAACAAGGACGTTAACAAGACCTGAGAAAAAACAGGTATCACAACAATCAGATAGAAGTGTAGCCAGCCGTCCATGTCTTCCGTACACGTTGAACAGTGAACTTCATATTCCTTGAGTCTACTTTGCATGAAATGAGTTTTATTTATGAGGCGCCTCTGCGGTAAAGTGTTGAAAAAAAGCCTTTGTCACTGTTTACGGGAACCATGCAGCAGATACCGCAGGTGTTATTTCAACCCATCCCGAGTCCTCAGAATAAACAGAGAGGAAGAAATAATGACTTTTTATTAAGAGTTCTAACACGGAAGAGGTTTTGCAATTGCCATGTTACGGTTGCCACAGTCCAGAATAATTAGAAAGTATATGCAGACGTGGGTGCGCCTCAGAGATGTACGAACAAATGACAGCCAGTGAATAAACGCCGTGGAGATGCAAAATACAGCATTGTTTATGCAGCTGCTACCTCTGTCGAGTAGGTAGCGTCTCAATTCTATTCCTGCTCCTCTAGTTGGGGGGGGAGAAAAGCCAGCATTCATGGCTGCTTATATAAATGCAGATGAGAGAACAGAGTCCTTAAATCGGTGGGAAAAGTGAGCACACCCTCCAGATAAGCAGCAGAGGTTTGTGCTGTGAGCTGTGAATATGCAGCACTCTGCTCACAGCGTTGGTATATTTAGCAGAGATTAAAGAGCCATGTGATGCAACAGCCACAAAAATGGATGAAAGAGCCCACTTTCTGTTTTGTGAGTTTGCTGGGTTCAGCCCATAATTCATCGAAATGAACTCAAGTCTACACTACACGTCAGCAGCCAACATTGATGGATGGCTCTTCCAGAGTTCTTCAATTGTTCGGTTACATCTTTTACGGCTTTTCTATTCTCAGCTTTAGGACGAACACCCAGTGTTCAGTGACCTAAACATGATGGTGGTACTTTAATAGGTTCAGTTTTAACAAGCCCTGCATTAAGGGCTTTTTAATACTATAAGACGCCTTGGACCCTCTTAATCTTTACCCAGTGTTCACCCAGTGGCTGTGAAAGCAGCCCTGCATTTATCTATTGTAACTCCTCTATGCTTTTCCTTTTAAGATTAGAATTCTCATAATGGTAGGTGAGAATTTAGATCTCAGAGGACTCTCTTTCAACATGTCGCGTCGCGTTGGGACTTGACCTGTGAGCGGAAACTACACACGTTGAAATTGCCGTTCCATGCATTCATCATCCGCTAATCTGCTATGATCCAGTTCAAACGCCACTGGGATTTTGCCAGTCAAGTAGCAACAAAAGCAACTTGACATTGTGCCTGTCACATGATAGCCTGCCTACAACAGTCTACTCTAGTGCCAACTAAGGACAGGAGGAATAAATCTGAATATGCACCACCAAGTACCTGTGCCTATACAGTATGCGAATACGGCTCTATGACATATCATTGGAGACAGTATTTGGGAACTTCATTGTATCTTTTTTCTGACACCCTTCTCTAGAACAAACTACAGAAGTGGAGAAGTTGAAGTAGTTTGCTTGTTACACCTAAAGTTGGCAAAACTTGCATCCAAACACTGAAACATTCGTTATAATTATAATTCAGAAACAGGCCTATGTGGCAGAGATAGAACACTTTTATCTCCACATGAGCCAATCGATATTATGAAACATTGGACCGTTTGTTAGGTTTCGTCTGTCAGATTCTGCCGATGGCCATCAATGCATCACTGTCAGGCCATGACTGTCTGGAAGGCTGCAAGAGCAGCCAAACTCAGCTACCCCCAGGTCACATGGGGTACAGCGCTGGACTTCACAAAACTCCCAGAGCAAGACGAAAAAAGAGCGCAGCCACAGGCAATGTGGTGTAAAGCCTTGGATTACACCAGGGTAGAGCGGCTAATTGGGCAGTTGTGTTTTTAAGCAGTCTTACATCTACTCTGCTTGTGTTTTAACTCCCTCATTAGCTGAAGGTTGCGTCTAGCTTCGGCAGGCCGCAGAGGCAAAATGAAAGTGGATAAGGAGATGATGCATCATCTATCCACAATGGGCCTAATTTCTGAAATTGCATTAAGAAAGTGTTTTGTGTGCTGGATGGAACACGACAGAATAAGTAAACCACGGTCTTGAATTCAATAGCTATAGGCTCTGTAATTGAACAAACATACACATGGTATAATAGTAACTTTTGATTGACTGGGAAATGCAACTTTGCTGATTGCTGCAAAATGTGCAGGTTTGTTTGTGATGATGGAAACAGCCAACCTATGGTGAGACATTTTAACAAGGAGCTGAGGACCAATTATTGACTGAACAGATGTTGTGTTCCTGTTTCAGGGCGCAGTTGTCATGTCAACCGACACTACTCAAAAGCACTCATCCGTTATTCTACTCTCCATGCTGAAGCACCAATGTAATAACATGCCTTAGGGAGGCATACCGGGTTAGACACGGATACAACTGAATACATGCATGCACCCATTTCTCAAGTTTCAAGTAGTTTCAATTTCAAGTATGAAACAGGACATAGGTCGACGACAAACAATAACTAGGACAAGGGGACTTTGTGTATCTGTCTATTTATAAGCATCATTTGATGCCAGGATTCTCAGAATACCTTTGGAATAGTTGGACCATGCACGGAGGAGACTTGGGCCCTGTGGCCACAATCTCCAGCAGGTCAATTAGCCAGCCAGCGCTCCTGGCCTTGGGCATACAGTTCAGCACCACGACAATTATGCTGTGCGGAATAGACCGCCAGTGGGCCTGTCATCGGACACCAGTTCAATTCACACGGTAAAACTAATGTGACTATGACGTGGCCAGAATAAAATGTGGTTTTCTTTTTTTTTACCAACAATGTCACCAGACTACTAAAAGAACACATACAAAGAAGAGAATCAAATGCATGAACCAAATGCATAAATCTAATTACCGTATGCATTGGTATTCATCTCAGCCACCAAAATTCTGCGTGTCGTAGAGCATGATTCAATGTTAATTGTATCATTAGTGGTGTTATGATCCGGGGAAGGTCACAGACAACTTTGAAATGTTTTATACTTGAATATTTTCAATAATTTTCACACAAAAAATACACTGGACGTCAACGGAGAGGTGCCTTAGGCTCTAACCTTGTCAAATGTCCAGATGACTGACGTCTGGCTTACATACAATATAATTTTATCTGAGGGACAGGCCTTCTGTACACCTGCTGGCCCTAGATCCTGTTTTTTTTCCCAGAAAAGGGAGAGGGCAACAGTTCAGGACCTCCTGGATATGTTGTGTCTCGCTATAGGATCCCTATCCATAAAAATCTTCAAAAACACACACTTTCCAAACTAACCCTACATATATTATACACACAAACACACACAGGCCTATACTGTATGTACATTATGATATGATGCAAGCATGTTGTTCAAAGTGCTCATTTATCAAATGCTCAGTGTGAACTGTTGCTTTTATCCTTATCTCATATTCATGGAACCCCGGTGCGCTATGAAGTATTTACACTTTTTTTCTTTTTTTTTTTTAAGCATTCCACATTCCTAAGCTCTTCAAGTTAGCTGCACTGCCCGAGGCAAGAGCAGCAGAAGCCACTGCACATGTCACCATCCCTTTGATTACAAGTCTAGAAATCACCACTGCCTCTGAGCAGGGGGACGTTCACTTCGTTTCGCCGCACGCCTATTACTCTACGCTCCACACTCTGTGTCTGTCTGGGGCAGAATCTATAGGGCCACAAAAATTACCCGCACGCACATGTTTGAGTGTTTCTCCGAAGCGTTTAAGGCTTGATGTATGCCATTATAAAAGCAGCCTGACGGAGAGTGCATTGTCAGCAGTCTGCTCTGTTCCAGCGGGTCGCTGTACCGACCGTACCAGCTGACTGAGGATATGACAAGATAAAGATTATTAAATTACACACTTCCACGATAATTGCATCTGGAATTAAACATCTAACATGCACGAGGATGAAACATTATTGATTCACTTTTAATGATTCTCTGAAAGCACATCTTAAACGTGTCCCTTTCTCCCTAATTCGACATGAATGATGGCAGAATATTTCAGCGTTTTCTTTTTTTTCCGATGTAGTAAACGGCCAAAATAATTAAAAGTTGAAGTTCTTTCATTATGCTTTATCACCGTAGCTGAATTGCTGCAGAGCTAAATAAAATAATATTTACTCAAAAGTGACTCCTCCACTTGCATTACGTAATAGTGTTTACTGGGGGGGAAAATCACATTGATTGCGCCGAAATTGGGGAAACATCTGCAATATCATGCAAGAACCAATGTGGAGTGTTTTAATGAGGCTGAATCACACTGCAATACACAAGCCTATTTCTGTGCAGCGGAATCAATCTCAGAGAAAAATTGGATAGAAATGTGCTTGAGTGTGTGTTTGCTCTCCGCGATGCCTCGACAAGTTCACTCTGTGAAGAATTAAAGGATACTTCTCGCCTCTAGTTACATATTGAACCATCTTCCATTATATGGAAGATTACAAACCCCTTCCAGCAGCACAGAGCAATCACAGCGAGAGAAAAGCAGACACTCCTGAGGCCCTCTTCTAAAGCACTGCCTCATTTTACCATACTTTGCTTCATCCGATATACAGAGAGTGACAATCAGTCCGATTGACTCCCCCTGGGTGGAGGATATTATTAAAGAGGGGACAAAATCAATACGAGCCAAATTCATGTTGGGGCCAGCGTCCTCAGGGCGAGGTAAGTGTCCCGGGTGCGATTACACTGCATTTTCAAGAATGCACGACGACTGGAATGGCATCAGGAGAACTGGGCCCTAGAGAGAACTTTAACTGGATCAGTGTTGCCAAGTCTGCTTTAATAAACGACTTTGGGCTTGTTTTTCTGTAAAAAATGTCTCTTAAAAATATTATTGGTAGTTGCGACTAGCATTTCTTTGTGGGGGGAGTTGTCTTGTTTCTAATAGTGTAGGTGCCTATTTGGGCTTGTTTCGTAATGTTTAAACCAGTGGTTCTCAAACATTTTCATTCTAAAGGACAATTCCAGACTGGTCCAAGCACGCGCGGTGGGTTTTACAGTAGTTTTTACGGCTCCAAAACACTAGTGACATCACTCATCTAGTGATGATGAAAGACAGAATGACTACAAGATTTTAAAACAATATGTATTTTGCAATCAACATAACCAAATTAGTTTAAGACCCACTGCGCAAACTCAGAGCTGCGTTGCACTCTACCACTCCTTCTTGAATATACTCTATTGGCCTGAATATAAGACTGTCATTTTTATCCAATAGAAATATCCTAAAAGACAGGGTCGTGTTATAATGGAGGACTACACCATTGACATTCAATGTTTTTCCACAAATGAGTCAAAGTGGGGATCGTCTTATATTCAGGACTATACGGGTAATAACATCAGATTAACGTCAGAAGATGTTTGGTCCGGAATTCTCGCTTAAGAAAAATGTTTTGTTCTGCTGACCCCCGTACAACTTCTACAAGCTCACAACGCGTTGCATCATGATGCAACAGGGGTAACTGTGGCTCAGGAGGTAGAGTAGGTCGTCCAATGATCTGTGTGTCGGCGGTTCGAATCCCAGTGCCTACATGTCGAAGTGTCCATGGGCAAGACACTGAACCCCAAATTGCTCCCGATGTGCTGGTTGATGCCTTGCATGGCTTAAGCCACAATCGGTGTGTGAATGGGTCAATGTAATGCACTGTATGTAAAGGCGCCTTGGAAAAAGGCGCTAATGCACCATTTATGATGCAATGTATATGGGCTATTTTCCGATAAACATAATTATGGCTGTTAATTATTTTGCTATATTACATAACTCCCTGTGTGTGTGTGTGTGTGTGTGTGTGTGTGTGTGTGTGTGTGTGTGTGTCAGTGTGTGTGTGTGTGTGTGTGTGTGTGTGATCTTGCAGTCATCATTGTTATCAATGATGACTATCATTATACTCTCTCCAGCTCTTCATTAAACTGACAGGTGGGCCATCAATCTCATCCAATCAGAAGAGAGAAGCCATTAATCAGCATACATTTTATAGCGTTACAGTCCAATGTTGTCTTTTTTTGTTTCATCACTTCCAATTTCACTCGTTTATCCTGAATCCTGTGTGAGAACACTCTCCTGATTGCGTGAAATTGAAATGCCGACCTGAACATTTATTTTCTGTTTACTAGAGAGAGAGAAGGGCTTGTTTCTGAACAAACACCGTAGCAATGGGAATGAGGAGCTATTTACCGGTACAACATTTTTCTTTTTGTACAACAATATCACAGGAACTTTACGACAAATCCACAAAAGGTTACACATAATTTGCACAGGGCCGGGGGAACCCAGTTCTCCAAGTACGCTCAGGGTCGAGTTCATGATACCCTCACTGCGGAGAAATAATTTAACATCACTTTTAATTATGTTGGCCTACACAACAGCTCATTACAATGAAAGGTTGATTAACTCAGCATATTTCCCGGACAGAATAAGCGTGGCGTGTCCTAACACGCACGCACGCACGCACACGTGCACATGCACACACTCACACGCACACACAAGCCATTTGGGCCTACAGTACATACATTAAAACGTACATGACAGCAATAGCATGGAAACTGCCATCAGAATAACAACGTCACTTGTCATGGTAATGCACTATTCTAAATCACCTCCATAAGAGACACCGAATAAAAGGGTTGTGGCCTCTCTGTGGGCCCATTCCTCTTCTGAAGGTCAATCCCGTCTCTCATTATATTCGTTCACCCCATGATGCAGCGGCACTGTTCTCGTCACAAAGACTGAAATAAACATAACGTGTTAAAACCCCCACTGCCAACCGGAGAGCCGCACTGGACACCACCACTCATTTATATAAAAACAGGGTGAATGATGACTCAGACGCAGTGGAATTAGACCAGCGCAGCGAGATGGACACCATTATGGGCGGCAGGGGAAGATTTATTTGTAGGGAAGAAAATATGGCGTAAACAATCCCAGATTTAGAGAGGGAGTTTTCTTCCATAGACTGCTGGGGATTAAGTCTTGGCTGAGTAATGAGATGCCTGCTATCCTCTTGACATCGTCATTAGGCTGTCTCTCTCGGGATGCGCATAATTAATAAACATGCTAATATTACAGTATCAGCACTGCAGCATGGTGTCGTGGGGAACAAGGGATCACTGGGCGATTCGTATTTTGTTTTATAAGACTTTACAACTCTCTTAAGACAAAAAAATTAAACATTCCTCTTCTAGATACATGCATGTTCCTTGTAGGGCTAGGCAGTAGATAAATATCATAGATAGTGTGATGAATCTAAATATTGTTTGAGATTTGGATATTGGAATGGCATAAATGTTATATGCAATGTTAATGCAGTTGCTGTACCGCACTGTGGACGAAGAGAGTTGAGCCCGAAGGCAAAGCTCTGTCTACCGAGCAATCTTCGTACCTACTCTCACCTATGGTCATGAAGTGTGGGTCATGACCGAAAGAATAAGGTCGCAAATACAAGTGGCCGAAATGAGTTTTCTCCGACGGGTGGCTGGCATCTCCCTTAGAGATATGGTCCAGAAGTTCAGAGACACAGGAGTAGAGCCGCAGCTTCTTCGCCTGGAAAGGAGCCTGCTTAGGTGGTTTGGGCATCTGGTTTGGATGCCCCTCGAGCGTCTCTCCAGGGAGGTCCTCGATGCACGTCCCACTGGGAGGAAACCCCGGGGCAGACCAAGGCGCAGATGGAGGGATTACATCGACTCGCTGGACATGGACCTTCTCGGGATCCCACAGGAGGAAGTCGCTAATGTTGCTCGGGAGAGGGAAGTCTGGAGCTCTCTGGTGGAGCTGTTGCCGTTGCGACCCGACAACGGTTGAAAATGGATGGATGAATGTTATATTTTACTGGTTTTAAAGGCAGCATTACCGTAAAAATCTATGATCTATAAATGTATTACTGATATATTATCAAGGTATTTGGTCAAAAGAATATTGTTGAATTTCACCCAGCCCTACAGTAGTTGCAACAAACTCTGTGGCCTTGATGCAATGTTGTGTGTAGCCGCTGCATTCACACTACACGCTGCATAACAAATCATCCCTCTCTCCGAGATGCTACCACCGACAGCATCCATCCACTCACAAACATCTGTGTTGTATACTATCTGGAGTACATGCCAGCTATTTGCAACTGTCTTCATATATATATATTCAATATTGTTGAATTTCACCCAGCCCTACAGTAGTTGCAACAAACTCTGTGGCCTTGATGCAATGTTGTGTGTAGCCGCTGCATTCACACTACACGCTGCAAAACAAATCATCACTCTCTCCGAGATGCTACCACCGACAGCATCCATCCACTCACAAACAACTGTGTTGTATACTATCTGGAGTACATGCCAGCTATTTGCAACTGTCTTCATCATGTGGTCACTGGTCAGAGATGTTGACTACGCCCCCCCCGAACAAACGCACCGTATTAAGGTCTAGCGAATTCTCTCCCTAATCAGTCACAAGTCTGCATGTGAAAACCACCACGACGCTCACCTATAAAGAACACCAATAAAAATAAGCAGGTCTTCGATTAAAGCATTTTAATCCCATGCGTGGAGCGAGCCAGTGGAGTACATTAAGTGATTGTAGTGGCTTTCCACTGGCATAATGTAAAGAGCAGCGAAGGACGCACGCCCACTCGCACAAGGCAACCGTGATCTTTGCGAGGGCCAGCTTTTGTCATCAAGAGGACTCTATCAGATTGTGTGGCTGGTTATTTGCCTTTGTCAAGTTACTCTACTGGCAACCATTCCTGCTCACTTCCTGCCATGGTGCCATGCATTTTTTAGGCCAAGGTATTTACTTCAATAACTAAATAATTCTCTGCTGTGGCCATGAGCCATGCAGATAAATACTTGAATTGTTTGTCAGAAATGTTGTAAAATTATATTTTTATGTGAACTAAGGAGCGCGCGCACACAAACACACCCACCCGCC
>OOFJ01049718.1:5703-35024 GCA_900323375.1 Benthosema glaciale
AAAGTCTCTCCCTGTGTCTTTGAGTCAGAACATGCGTTCCATTGTAAACGGTTGAAATGTACTGGCTCCGTATTCGAATACATTGAATACACTACATACTTTGAAACCCTGAATCTTGTTGTCTCATTTGTCTAATGATGTTTTGAGTGCATGTCAAACAGAATTCCATAAAAAAGCCACTGAGGGCACCAGGCAGCGAATCTTACACAGAGTAAGGGAAATGAGACCATGTCCAGACAGGCAACTTCATTTTGATGGTGTTTTATTTAGCTTTCCGGGGTCCAGACATACAGAAAAAGATGGTGATTCATTGTTAGGCTCAGCCCTGACCTGCTGGTAAAAAACCATATGCCCTCCTGGTGCTCACTGACTGACTGGATGTGCTCATTGGTTAAGTAAACTCCCAGTGTGTGCTCCCAGAATGCATTTCACCTTCAGAAATAAAGCATTAAGCTGTAACTGAAATAGACTTATAATAGCAACTAATTAAGCAAAACAATTGAAATAATAAATGTGTTAAATATATAAGAAAATACTTAAATTAGCAAAAATACTAAATAGCTCCCACAAGTACCATCAGATCGCAAATGTAAATTGGATGAGTAGGAATTCAATGGAGCTGATTGCAACTCTATTCTCAGTCAGATTATAAAAGAATAGAGTTGCAAATTGCGGCTATGTTTTCTCATGCCAATAAAGCCCTTTGAATTGAATTGAATTGTGTGAGGCTGTGAGTTTCGACATAGGTTATTTCTTATATGAATGAATTAAGCATAATCCCGCCCGGGTGGCTTACCGGCTTTTTTATGAAACGATGATGAATAGATACATCTATAGTAGGCTATATATTCAAACTTGATTGACTTACCGAGTGAGTGCGCGCGATTGTTCAGTGTTAGCGAAGGCAGGGGGGATAACTAAAACAATATCCTGTCTGGGTGAATCTTGACAAATTTTGCTTCGTTGTCTACGGGCCTCGATCTGATCGAGTAACGCTTTTATGGGCACGTTTTCTTTATCAACATATCGATTACAGTTGTGTTCTTGTGATCAATCACTACTATGCTGCAGATCTCGCCGTCGCGCGCTTGGATGATGTCATCCAAAATAGCCCCCCGTGAAAAATCTAAATGTATGGCTTCTATGTTCTAACGCCCTCTTCTGGCCCATTAATGTAATTGAACAAAACGTTGAACTAAACAATAGAAGTTTGACTTTTTTTTGTACGTCCATCCACCTGACCTTGTAGTCGCTGAAAAATGAAAACATTTAATCTCGATTGTTATTTATATCATTTACTTTCAGGGGCAACACGTACGCAACACATACTGAGTAGACATAGCATACAAATTAGCGTAAATGTAGCTCGACATGACAATTTGATCAGTCACACAAAGGTCTAGATTTGACCTGCGGTGGGAAAAAAGCCTGGTGACGATGACCTGTCAAAAAAACTACATTGCCCATAACAGGATGCTATTCTAACCTCGCGTCACCAGGCTTTCCGTCCAAAAGGAAATGCTATTCTACTCAGCCGCCCGCACATGCGCATTGAGTTCGTCAGTTCGACCCCGCAGACAGCTGTAGGAGAAAATGGCAGCACACATGCTAGGACAGCAGGTAAGATATTCAATGATTTTTATAATTTTTTTGTGTAAAATGATCCCTACTCATCAATGCCAACGGCAAATATTGCTTTTTGTTGTAGAGGACACTTTGCATATCGGGATACGACGCTAAATATTATTAAGATGTCTACGGCGGGCCTTGCGCTTGAATGTCAGCTAATGTGCTTAGCTAACCAGCTAGCTGTTGCAGACTGGGTATATGATTCTACTCAAGTTCTAGGTCATATAAGCATTAAGCACTCGAATCACACAAATATCTTGTCTTTCCAGATCCGTCAGTTCAGCTCGTCTGCGATCAGACATGGCACTCTGGTTAGAGTAAGTATAAACGTAGTAAATATATACTCCAGGCATAGACCAAGAAGAACGTCTTGTTTTTGTCAGTGTAAAATGGATGAGATAACTCTTTCTCCATGTTTGACTTTATAAATGTCTCTCCCTTTAGCCTCCTATCCAGGTTTATGGAGTGGGGGGCCGCTATGCCACTGCTCTGTACTCTGCTGCCAGCAAGCAGAACAAACTGGATCAGGTGGAGCAAGAATTGACCACAGTTTCTGTAAGTCATGGGTTGAAAGAAACAACTGTACAATATTTTAGAAAAATATCATCACATCACATTATTGATTCCCTACTCATCCACATTGCTTTTGTGATCTGCTTGTACTAAACATTAAATTCACCAACATTGCAGCTGTAGGGAAAGCTTGAATGATCTTCTTTCAATATGCCAAGCGTTTGTTTCATAAAATCACACCTGTGTGAAGTAAGTGGTGGAACTCCAGCTGGGGCTCCCTGTGGGGGTCCTCTGAACTTTCAGCCCACAAGACCCCACAAGTTACCCCAGGCCCCACAAGTTTCGGGGACTGCCCATAGATCCGAAGGTCCGTTAGTCCGAACATGCGGGAAGGTTGGTGAACATGCGTTAAGGTTGGCGAATATGCATTAAGGTTGGCGGACATGCATTAAGGTTGGCGGACATGCGTTAAGGTTGGCGAACATGCATTATGGTTGGCGGACATGCATTAAGGTTGGCGAACATGCGCTGCTTACGTGCTTGCGGTTATGTTTAGGTTCGGGTTAGAGATGGGGTTAGTAATTTCGGACAGACCCATGGACGGACGGACACACATAGCTCCACCACTTAAAAATCCACCGGAGCTACTTTCTGTCAAGAAATTCTGTGCAAGTGTTTCTTTTTCTAAGTGTTGGAGTTTGGAAGCACATGTCAAAGTCACTGAACTGCCCTGCGTACCACCTGTTTCTAATTTGAACATAATGCAGGAGGCAGCAGTGCGACTAGCCCCTTTCGGGACCCCGCCTGGGGGTCCGCGAATATTTCTATTCTCAATTCCCAGGGGGGTCCCTGCCTACTCAATGGACTGTTGCAGGGATTTGCTTACCCACTCTCCCTTCAGGAAGACCTGCGTCGTCGTGTGGGTGTTGTTGACGTGTTTCAAGGACATATAAAGCTCATACAGAACATGTAGAAGACAACAAGGAGTATTTCGCCGTCAAAAAATGATTAAAAATACTTAACAGCAACGCTGATTAATGCTTCCATAGCGCTGCTCTTCTACATGTATTGCATAAAAACTTAGCCTTGCATTCCCATGTGTGTTGCCATCATGAAATGTCTCATGGTACTGTAACTTTGCGCATGCATTACAGCTAAATGTGTCAGCCTCTTCTGCATCGTCACAATTTGAAATTAATACTGGCTGTCAAAGTCAGGGAGGTACAGCGTCGGAAACATTTGATTAACAGCTCAACGTTCTTGAATAGCACCCTCATTTGTGAATGCAATGCTGGCAGAAATCTGCTAATCATTGGCCAGGTTGAATGTTTTTCCAACTTAAGTCATATGTTGATCTGTGTTCGGAGTTGAATCGCATTCAGTGGCAAAACAAATGGATTCACAGGTAGACAGGGATCATTTTACTTGGCAGTTTGTTATCCTGTGTGTGTGTGGGGAATTTACTGCATACAGTAGGTAGGCTCGACTGTTTAGAATGGACGTCTCCACTGTGCATCTCTTTGTTTCATTCTTTTGCGTTGCATGGACATCTAAAGTATTATTCAGATTCAGTCCTTGATTCCACTTGGCTTTTTCCCTCAGACCCTCATCAAGGACCCCAAGATTTCCAGCATCGTCATGAACCCCCATGTGAAACGTAACGTCAAACAGCACGCGTTCAGTGATGCTCTTACTAAGGCTAAGGTCTCATCCATCACCGTCAACCTCATCAGTAAGTTAAATTATTTGTTTGTAGCCTAGAAGGCTGCAGTTTGTGGGCTTTGCAAACTGAGGTACTTGACCTGCAACATTATCTTAACACTTTTTAAATGTGTCCCTGCCTTTTTATCAAGAGATTCAACCAGATATAGATGTTCTCATTTAGCACAGAACTTCACCACTTAAGCCGGAAATATCCAATATACAGCTTGTATATATATTTTTTTTTATGATCAGCACTTTATTTTAATTTTTTTTACATATAAACCCGAAAAAACAAAAGCAACACCAACAGAGTACGTATGCATGGACATTATATATGAGCATACAGCTTGTAGATTTTTTTGAAAATAATTAAACATTTCATCTATGACATTCCCGAAATGGGCATGGTAGGTTGAAAGTGATTGTTCCAGGTAAATAGGAAAATCATCAGATGACCAAATATTTCATTCAGATTTTGCCCCTCTATTGAAATCACCACCTGTTAGGTTGGGGAATAGGGATCATAATTGTTTTATGTTGATGCTATTAATAGTATTATTGCTGCTACTTAATTCATGATGCCACCATTGATGCTTTTCTATTTGGTTTAAAGATGAGAACAATATTCTAAACATATGTTGGCCTATCATAAACTACAAAAAAATCACACCAACATGTGAAATGAGTGGTGCTGTGTGTACTCTGTATTGGTGAAACAGCACCCCTGTTGGTACGCTAAACATAGGGACGGACGGGTCTACATGTACAGGGACAAAGCTGGGCCTTGGAGTGGTTGCACCACTCAAAACGCTTTTGTAAAGCATTCAGAATGTATAATGCCTTCACATGTTTCTGTATGTCAGAAATGTATTACTGACAAAATGCAAGAACATGGTTTTCTGGAAAAATGTTTTGAATTGATCAAGAAACTTGATGTCCTTCAGATGTTTTGGCTGACAATGGCAGACTGCCAATAACTGGGGATGTGATCACTGCTTTTGGGAAGATGATGAGTGCTCACCGTGGAGAGGTCCTCTGTACTGTCACCACTGCTCATGTAAGAACCACTCAACATGCATGTGTACGCACACCCTCATTTAAATTTTTTCTTCCATAAATTAATGTCTTATTTGTATCACTGGAGCATCTTGGACAGTTAAAGCCTTGATACCAGGATACAAGTAAAAATAATCTCTTCATCACGTCATATTGGGGCTTAATTAGTTGAGCCCTATTTTATACTTCGATGTATGATGGTGAAATTGGCTCCATTGTGAGCTTGTAGATTATTATTATTTATTTATTTTTAAATCTAAAGGCATGCCTAAACTAGTAGTATAGAAGCTGCTATAGTTTGGGTATCCAACTGTTTCTTAATTTTCTAAGTTATAAAGCACTTTGTGTAATACGTGTGTCTGCATTTTCACAGTTCTCACACTCCTGCGGTCCTACCCTGATGTTTTAAAAGGGAAACGCCTTTTTAAACATCACAGTAGGGCCATAGGAGTGTGTTTACATCTGTTGCAATGTTGTTCAACATTTGCTTCCATTTCAGCCTTTGGATGAAGCCAACCTTGCTGACCTGAAAGTTGCCCTCAAGGGTTTCCTGCAGAAGGGTGAAACTGCTCAGCTGGAAACAAAGGTACACATTTTGTCCAGAGATCCATTCTTTAGAGAGTCTGACTTAGTGTAATAATACTAGGCTAATTGGTCAAAATGTATAGTACTTCAATGAATTGGCAGAAAATGTATGTTGTAAGTGGCAGTTTTTTTGTTTGTTCTCAATGCTACAAAGCATTTTTTGCAATATTCCATGAAAGGTGATGTAAATTACTTTATTATTATTATTATAATAATTTATGAATATTTATCTCCCCTCCTTACAGTCTGACCCCTCCATTCTTGGTGGAATGATCGTCAGTATTGGAGACCGGTATGTGGACATGTCCACCAAAACGAAGATTCAGAAACTGACCAAGATCATCAGGGAAACCTAAGTCCTGTGGACTGAACCGTGGACCGCCTGGAAAGCGAACATGGGGGAAATGCTTATAAATTGTACATTGCTACCTGTTCCAACACTGTCGATTTGTTCTTAATGTAATAAAAACTTCTAAAAGTGGTACACTGTTTTGTATTTGACAGCAATTTCAATTACACAATCTTTGTATTTTATATCAATTTATGCATTTAGGATCTATAGCCTATATACAGGTATGCTCTTATCTAGAGTGTCTACTGTCTAGTACTAGGTTGCATATCTTGGGAGCCCAATATTTTTGACTGTTCTTTTGTTGTCATCACATTGATTTATTGCTTTGTTAGAAGAACACAGAAAAGCTATGAGAATTTGTCACCGTATTGAGTATTGACAGTAACACGTGGATTGAATGGAAACATTTTCCAGAGCAAGCAGAAGAGTTGTAGCGCTTCTACAACGCCATGGGGCGCATGCGCGAGCTGTACATCTATTTTATTACTTCTTTTTTTTTTCCTCAAACAAAATGGCTGCCTCTATCATCTCAACCTCTGCTCAAAAGAAATAAAAAAGCATGAAATAACCATCGCAAGTCGCAATCCTGATGCAAGACGCTATTCATGGACACTGGGGCGTAGGTTTGCATGCATCCTTTTACAGATGTTATGGTTGTCAAACGCCAAAAATTTAACTGATCCAAATTTAACCCTTTCAATTCCATGTTCCGCCTACAAATGAGGTACGTGCTTAAATTTGCATTGTTAAAATATTTGAACAATGTGTATTTATAACCACTGGGAATATGTATATTTCTAAAAGTAATAATTCTCTGTACGGTTAACGAACGCGTGCCTGCACCCTTTTGTCTTGGCAATGCATTCTGTCTCTTCAGCGGAGATGCTCAGCTTTACCAAATCAAAAGTAGACGATTATGAAACTGAAGGTTTTATTCTGTTTGCGTCTCCGTTTAAGTATAGATGATACGGCTCTTGTAATGTTCACTATTGCCCCCACCCCAACACACACACACACACACCCACCTCCACCACGATCACCCACAACTATTTACGTTTGTATTTGTCTTTCTCCTTTGTACCAACAGAAAATGATGCACCAAGTGACCAGTGGCGGTAATGACTATTGCATGAGCGGACTGTCAGAAGATTGTCAGCACTCTTCCAGTCACTTTGACTTATGTACCACGCAGGCCAACAAATTCTACCCTTCACCAAGCCCTGCTTTGCAGCTGTCCCTTTCAAACTTGCACCCTTTGCCACAGGGCTTACACAAACCCGTGGCATGTCAACTGCAGGACACCCCAAATGATTTCCAGCCCCAAACGGTGAGAAATAGAAGCACAGAGGCACCAGCTGGGTCTGATGGCTCCAAGAAGAAGAAACAAGGTATTGTGAAATCAGGCAGACGAGGGAGACCACAGGGGACCACAAAGTTAGCCGGGTACAGGACGAGTACCGGACGTCCATTGGGGACCACTAAGGCTGCAGGGTTCAAAACTAGTCCAGGAAGGCCGCTTGGCACCACCAAAGCAGCAGGGTATAAGGTCAGTCCCGGGAGGCCACCTGGCAGCATCAAAAGCCTTGCTCGGCTTAAGAAGCTGCAGCAGTATGGCAGCTGTGAGGGTACCAAGAAACTGGACTTCAGCAATCCAACTGTCTTGAATTGCAGTGTTTCCAAGAAACTGGACTACACTAGCTGTGATGTTACACCACCCTTCCCTTACACCATGATGCAGAAAAGAGACCTATGTGAGCCCAGCAACAAAGTAGAAGGCAACAATGAGTAGCTTAGTAGCTTGCTCGCTTTCCACTGCTTTAAACACATCTGTCAAGAGTTTGTTCAGTGGAACGCTTCGCTCTGAAGGCGTGAGAGGAAAAACTTTTCATGACTTAAGTAGTCTGTGAATGACTTACCGTTGTACAGTGTGGACATTCATTCTCCTCGTCTTATCATTTTACAATAATCACTCCTCTGAAGTATGTTATCCTGTTTGACAGAGATGCATGCATAATAGCCTAGGCATACAATCAGATCAGTATAGGGATTAGTATGTATTCATCGTAGTTTGTTGTCCAATACTCACTGGAGAAAGGATGCTTTTCTTAATATTTTTGTTTTGGGATTTGAGTCATTATATTCTTTGTTATTGTGCTTTATTAATACTATACACTTGACTATACTCTGTTGTCTTGTTCTCATATTTTCTACTTTCATAAAGAAAAGAAAAGAAAAAAAAACATGTTTAGTAGGCCTAGGAACATTTGCAAAACTATTCAGCTATATTTCCTCAAATTATGTGGAGTTCTTGTTTGTGTTGTCTTAGTGTGATATGTTTCCCTTTTATTTCTACAATACAGTATCATAAAGGAATCGTGGTTTATTCACTTGAATTTAAAAACTCAACACATCATGGGTATCCATTTTAATTCTACACTTTGTGAATATGGTTTTGGACTATGTGTATGTGGCCTCTTTGTTCCATCCAGCTATCACTTGATAATCAATGCAGATTATAAAATGTATGTTATGCTGTTAAGTAATAACAAGCCAACACAAAAATGCTTCGTTGGACTATGTATTCAAAGCTAATGTGATGTGTGTCAAACCAAAATAAATGAAATAAATTGTGATGACTTACTATAAGGAGTAAGGGCATATAGGCCTATATAGTAATTACTTCTGGTGGATTTGCTTAATGTAGCCTACTGTAAGTACATGCCATTAGTGAGAAGCATGCAATTCTTGAAGTAGACACAAGAGGTCTCATGTCCCCAGACAATAGTAATACTCTTTTCTTTTTTTTTTTTTATCGTATAAATTGGGTATTGTGTGAGTGTACGTTACGCTTTTACATTATATAATGGACCTGTATCGTGTTTTGAAAATGTAGAGGTAAAAGGGTATGGTGAACAGACCAAGTAAATTATCCTTTATGTGGGGGGGGGGATCAAAATGTACCCGAGCAGTTGGTTCAGTTGCACAGAAAAGTATTCGATGGGATCAATGCCCTTGGCCGGGCTTTGTGTGATCCACCGGCCGGGGACTGCATGGCCCACAGGATCGAGGCAGCTTGTCTTATTGTATGTCGTGGCGACATGCGCGCTTTGGGGATAATAAATCAGTTTTCATAGTAATAATGGCCATATTATACACTCATGGAACCCAGCACGAGAACATAATGGGCCCGGGTCATTATTTGAAAGTAGTAGAATTCGCAACACTGGCACGTCTATTGCCGGTGACTATTTTTTTCCCCTTTTCCTGTAGAGCACCTAGCGGCCTAGATTTCCTCATGTCAAGAATCTTCTCCAGACAGAGCAGAGGCAACAACATGGCGCACGAAGTTTCATTACACAGTAACACACAGGCCGTGTTTCCCCCTACGCTACGCGCCCAGGCCTCATGTATAGCCTATATACTGCTCCGCGCGAAGGTGTCGCTCGTCGAAAGAAAAGAACAGATCATCAAACTTGACAACATGTCGCATGATATCCGCGACGCGTTGTTAAGCGTAATCTGTTCTTTTTCGGCAAGCGACACAATGAAACACACCAGATCCCATCCCGAGCCAATTTCGAGAATCCGCGGCCTTTAATTATTATAAGCTGACTGGCAGGCAGGCAGCGCGAATGGTTTACAAA
This sequence comes from Benthosema glaciale, assembly GCA_900323375.1. NCBI lineage: Eukaryota > Metazoa > Chordata > Actinopteri > Myctophiformes > Myctophidae > Benthosema > Benthosema glaciale. Next base: position 15,187 of record OOFJ01049718.1, read on the forward strand.
CCAATAGAGCGATGGTTATGCGCTATAGTTTATTGTTATTCCATGAGTTTACATACATACACATAATACAATAAAATGAACGCACATATCTAAATAAAAATCAGCGTGCGCGTGTGACTGTGTGTCAGTGTAACTGTGTGCGTGTGTGTGCTACGGCCCTGTGCACAGTCAGTCAGACGGGGGGTTGGGTATCTGAGCCGATTGGTCGCTTGCTCCGCTCACCAACACACAGCCAGTGAGTCTGGGCTTGTTTTAACACAACCAGGGGCACTTCTTCGACAGCAATGTAGCAAATGTATATATAAAGCTTATATTATTGTTGATCGCTGCGGGACCAATCATGGCACACTGACATTCCGCTGCAGTTGTGTGTTACAGCGTCAATGGAAAGGTTATTTCATTGAGATTTTTTGGGTCTTTTAGGGTCTGATGAGGAGGAGATGAGGTGGAGAGAATGAGATCTCTCTCCCCCTGCCTTTGGCCTGCTAGTGCTGCTGCAGCTGGGATTCATGAGCAGATCTGCTTTCACAAATCGAGGAAAACACTCGCTTTATGCCCATTTCTGAAACATCCGCTGTTGGTTTCACGGCAGCCGACCTCCAAATGGTAAGTTTGTCGCGTCTGATCCCACGTGTTTGTAGTTTTTTTTAACTTACTTCGTCCAGTCCCCTTTTGTAAGGTAAGCTTCCTATGTTATTTGTGTGGGGTTGCGTGTGTGTGTGTGTGAGAGACTGTGTGTTTATGTGTGAGTGTGTATGTGGGAGAGAGAGAGATGGCTAGTGTCACCACCTCTAGTCTACGCTCCTTGGATTTGATACAATCAGCGATCATCAGTCAAAGCGATAGTATTTTACAGTAGTATACTTTGTGGATTAATGTGTGGACGGTGCAACACTAGAGGTTGTATCCTGTTTTGTCTTATGCCGTCCGGCGGCCTTTAGAATGGAGGCCAGCAGCAATGTCGGCATATTAGTGTGTGCTGTGCAGGCTATGTGTGTGGCTGTGCCTGCTATCCTACTACTGTCGCACCGGGTGCCATTGTCGCTCTGTTTTCAGCGGTGTTTGGAGATTGCATTATGTTATCATCAGATCCTTTGTTACACTGCCTGGCTGCATGAATGACAATGATCCCCCGACCAACTAACCAACATTTATTGAAAAACCCTCATGCAGCACTGACCTAACAGGCACCATTTGGATTTTTACAGGAAAGAGCCATGAAAACATGAGTCAGTCATACAGACGGGCTGTTAGGGGAGGCTCAGTATTTGGCTCAGGCCAGCCAGAACTGAGGCCCCCCAATGGCCTGACCAACACTTCCTATGGAAACCAATGCAGCAGTTCTAACCGTGTCTCAAAGAAAACGTCAGCCATGCAACTGCCATCTTCTACGCTCAAACAGGCACCTGTCCAGGGCTACAGCCAGCCAGAGAGATCCCGCCGCTACAGCCCACAGAGGAAGTGGTAAGTATTCCACTGCATTGTTTGTGCTGCATGTAAAATACTGCACACTTTTCACAAATAAACTTGAAGTTAAGGCACCCGAACTCTCTGGTTGACAGGTCTGACCTAGGGAGCCGCCATGCCAGAAACCACATCCACTCACCGTCCCCAAGCCCAATCAGCGATGAGGATGATGAGTTCGAGGCTCCGTTAGTCCGTCTGCCACCCTCTCCAGATGACGATGTGATGGAGCCCTTCAAAAATGGATTCTCCCCTCACAGTTCTGACAGCTTGGAGCATTGTTCCCCAATTCCCAATGGTTACCTGCATTTTGAGTCCACGCTGTTTGACAGCGGCGAAGTTAAGGGGGATGAGGTGGAGGAGAACAGTGATGGAGAGCTGACACCTTTTCCTCGCTCCCTGAAACGGAACCGGAGCAGAACTGTAACCGACCGTAAGACCACAACTTCCAGCTCAGGGGCAGACAATCATAGCTCATACAAACCTGCTGTCTTTAATCTTATGGCTAAGACTATATCTGAACTCAACCCCACACTAAGCCCCAGCGCGTTGCCTGACATCACCATGGGAGATGGGTGGAGTATGGGTGAAGACTCGGACAGCGACAATGAAGTCGTCTCTACTCCTGACCGGGGTCTAATGTCACCGGCAAGCACCAACTCTAATGTGAGTCTAAATTGCCTGGGATGCTTCCTCGATCTTCTGTTTTAGTTTACTTATTTCACGAATTACATTTTCCACATTCAACTCATCCTAACTATTTGCAGCATGTCCCTAACATGCATGTGTTTTGCCAAAAGACATGCAAGGCCTTTTGGTGTGAGATGAAACCCATGTGGTACACAGCGCTCAATAAACGCAAACTACAGTAAGCCCCATTGAACCACAGTCGGGTTCAAACCTAGGACCTTTTTGTTGTGCTTGTATTGAAACCGGATTACCCAATGTTATCTACTGTTATGTTGATTGTCATTTTATGATTTTAAGACTCCTGGTTTAACCAAGCATTGTTTGGTTCACTTCTTTTTCATGTGCAAAGATGGCTGATCCACAAGTGTCGCATCACAACATGTGAGCTTTGTTAATTAAAAAAAAAATAGAAATGGAAAGTGAAAGTGGTTAAGTCCACCTTATGTTCAATATAAAAACTCACGTTTTTACCAATGAAAAGTATTAACAAGAGATTGTGACTACATTACTACACTGGATCTGAACACAGACAACACAGTTTATTCCTGAAAAGAACCAGTATTAGACAAACTGGCAGTATGGATTTATTTTAACATCCTGGATCTGTAATTATTTATTCTCATAGATCTCACATGACAGACAGACGGACACATGCATGCACGTGCACACACACGAGAGGGAGTTTCACTCTCTCACACGCATACAAGCGTATACGCACACACACACACACTAGTGAGAAGTTGTACTTTAACGATTTTGAAAAATACGCAAAAGAGCATTTAACTTACAACAGCTTCACGATGCACAATGCAGTTGGCTGTAATTCATCGGTTACAGCTGTTATTGAATCAAGAAATCAACTATTTCCAGTAGGCTACGCATACTGTATACCCTAAGGCTACACTATGTGTTGTAAAATGCACCGTTTGAAATGGGGTTCATTCATTATTGTATTACACTGACTCTGGCTTCTTATTCCATGACTTAACATCAGGTCTGTGGCAGAAAATTATAATCTCACAGTAGCTCCATGTACGGCAACACAGATGTGAATATTTTGCCTGTGTTCTGCATATTACTAACATGTTTACTTCGTCCTGTATAGCCCAACAGCCCAAAGAAGAAGCCCCTCCCAACAGCACAGTACATGGATGGGGACCTGGTGTGGGCAAAGTTCAACAGAAGACCATGGTGGCCATGTCGGATCACCTCTGACCCAAAGGCGGGGAACCACACAAAGATGAAAGGTGAGACTGAAGTTGTGTGACCGATGGACATGTCACTTCTACATGCATTGTTTACAGTCATGTATTTATATTGATTATGTAACTAAAAACACAAACCGTTTAAAATGTTCCAAAATGGTAGATGTACAAGCTCGCAGCGAACTTATTCAAAAATAGCCAATGCAAATGTCTAAAATGGCACTTTTCCAGTTTTAGGATAACAGGGCAGAGTGCTGAAACTGTCATGTTTGGGATGGGGTGTGACGGATTTATACATTTTTATTTGTCAAAGAGAGAAGAATGTCAGACCCCATAATCCCTTTTATTTGTAAATTCATTCATATGTAAGGGGATTTTTGGACTCGAAGCTTTCTCACATGTACTGTGCTCACAGAGATGACACAGCAAATGCTGAATTGAAAAAATAATTGTTTTAAGCCATTACCCAACTACTTGAGATTTAGAAGGCATTTGTAGAATCGGCCTAAAGAGTTCAACATTTAAATCACATAAAACACATAAAACACATAAAAATCTGGCATCAATCAGATGCTATATTAAGTTGAGATACTCAATTTGAATTTAGCACAATCAATAGATATAAGTGTAGCTATGTGCCAAATGTAGGACATTTACACTATTACACATATTACACTTATTACACTATTACTCTATTACACTTATTACACTATTTCAGTTATTACACTATTACACTATTACTCTATTACACTATTTCACTTATTACACTATTGCAGTTATTATTACACTATTACTCTATTACACATATTACACTATATCACTTATTACACTATTGCAGTTATTACACTATTACTTAGCACTGATGTTGCCTGATGGTCAAATTTCTCCCAAACAGACATTTGCCAAATATTGAAGATAATAAGTGAGGTCAAATGTAATCTACTTCAATATATCTGTAGTTGAGTCATTGAGTTAGCTGGTGTGTATTTTTATTTTAGCACAACTTCTCAGAATTGGGCAGTAAGTCACACACTGGCAGCCTGGATCCATGTGCTGTTGTCTCCACTTCAAGTTATTCTCCAAACCACTTGATGGTGCCTAAGTGCTTCCAGTCCTACCTTGGCATGTGCCAAAATTGACCCAATAGGCATTGACAGCCTTCCTTTTCCACCATGGCCATGAACTGATATGTGCCAAATTTGACCTGGTTGGCTTTAAGGGGTTAAAAAATAAAATGCATACTTGAGCTGAAAATAGCTTGTAGAAAAATGTATATTTGATGACATGCCCAAAATAGTGTTGAAAGTAACTAGAAAATACTTGAATGCATCAATATAATTGTTTTGTCCTTGCAGTGCCCAGTCCACGTCCATGCCGCTTGTATTTTCTGGCAACGATCGGGGAGGTCGTAGAGTCTTCCTGGGTTCAGGGGAAAGCCATTCTCCCATTTGAGGGTGGTGATCAATTTGACAATCTCCCAGTGCTTCGACGGAGAGGGAAGCAGAAGGAGATGAGCTACAAGTATACAGTAAGTTTACATGGAATGAATTTAGAAAATATTATGAACCTGTGTTTGTAAATGTTCTTGAACATTACTCTGTCCTTCGCAGATACCCAAGAGTTTATTGACTGCATGGAAAGTTAGTGTGGCGGAAGCAGAGTATCTGCTCCTGTCTCAACAGCGTGGTGCAGAGAGCCCGCTGACCACGCCTGTCAATGGATGTGAAAGGGTACCCACTCCACTACCTCCTGAAAGTCCACAGGAGACCCCCTCTGTTTCAACAGACCCCAGTATATCCCTCCCATCCGGCTCTTCGGCCAATGGAAATGTACACCCTCCTGTCGCGAACTCTACCCCGAATCCGAATCCCCCAGGTCCACTTAGGGCTTTTAAAAAGAAAAAGAAATGTCTGTCTGACATATTTGGACATATAATTGGGGGAGTGAAGGAGGAGCCGGCTGCTCTGGCAGCAGTCAACCAGACTCACAGTGCAGTAGATCCAATTAAAGAAGAGCCCAAGGACTCACCGTACTCGGATCTGGATTCAGTACCTATGCTCCAGCGCCCAAAACGGACAGAAATACCCTTAACGCAGGACCCAGCGACACTGGTCAGTAAAGAACAGGCTCCTAAAAAGCCACAAGGCAAGTCTGATCTGAAAGAACAGAGTCCCAAAAAGGTGCAAGGCAAGTCTGATGAGAAAGGGCACACTCCTAAAAAGACAGAATGCAACTCTGCTGAGAAAGAACAGGGTCCTAAAAAGCTACAAGGCCGGTCCAATGAGAGAGAACAGAGTCCTAAAACGCTACTAGGCCGGCCCAATGAGAAAGAACAGAGTCCTAAAAAAAAGCTACAAGGCCGGTCCAGTGACAAAGAACTGAGTCCCGAAAAGTTACAATGCCGGTCCAATGAGAAAGAGCAGGGTCCTAAGAAACTACAAGGCAGGTCCAATGAGAAAGAGCAGGGTCCTAAGAAACTACAAGGCAGGTCCAATGAGAAAGAGCAGGGTTCTAAGAAACTACAAGGCAGGTCCAATGAGAAAGAGCAGGGTTCTAAGAAACTACAAGGCAAGTCCATTGAGAAAGAGATCACTCCTAATAACGCTGAGTCTGGTGCTGTCCCTAGCGTTTCCCCCCCAAAACGGATTCCTGACAACATAGACAAAAATGAAACAAAGTCTGAACAGGGTTTGGAGAGCTCTAAAGAATCGCTAGAGGGCTCTGTTAACGAGCACTCTACGCTTCTTCCTGCCAGCAGCCGTCTTATGACTCGGGCCTTGAAAGCAGAGGAAGAGACAGAAGTCAATGATGCATCAACCTCTTGCCAACACTCAACAGATGATAGCATTGATGAAGAGCATGATAAGGTTTTTATTGGTAATGATCAGATCAAGACTGACCTGTCCCCTAGCAATGTATTGACCCCAAAACGACGTGCCAGAAAACCCGATAAAAAGCTAATTCGTAACGGCTCATTGATAAAGACCAAGTCTCCATCTCCAGGCCCCGGGCAACCTGTTGTGCAGCCAGTCAAGATCAAAACAGAGAATATTGTCTCTGATATATCGTCCTGTTCCTCCCCTCCATCCTCTCTCTCACCCATGGACGCGTTCCAAGACGTCAAGGAACTGACATTCAAATCCCTTGTCAAGGAGGAGTGTGATGATCCTGATTTATCTACGTTTCACCCTGATGCCAACTATAAATTCAGTACCTTCCTGATGTTGCTGAAGGACATGCATGATACCAGAGCAAAAGAGGGCCGACCTCTGACTGTCCCTCCAACACCAGTGGTGATCAAAGAGGAGCCTATGGTTATCCCCAGCTCCTCAGGGAGTGACCCACTCTCGGGGGGTGGTGGAACCTGGACTTCGGGGATCAAAAAGGAGAACAACCGCCCGATAAAACCCTCAACATCCAAAAGCACAGCAGTCAAAGCCAAGAACAGGACTAAAGCTATCATGAAAAATGACACCTACAAATGTGAAGGGATGCCTCTTCTCACTCAGGGGCCGAGCTCGGACAAACAACGTAGAAAGCAGCGACTGCCCGCCAAACTAAAGGTCAGCATACCTGGCCTATCTCCTGAACTAGCCGACCTGGCTTATGGCAGAGAGTTTGTTAGCGGCCACGCTGACCTTGCAGAACCCGTATTTAGCTCTCCTGTCATAGCCACCGAACCCACAGTTAGCTACCTCGATAAGAACTCTGATCCCAAAGTGGCTCCAAAGAAGCGCTGGCAGATGGCTGAGGGGGTTCCTGAGAGGGCAGCTGAGGTGCGGGGCGTGGTTGGGGTGACCATGGAGGTGAACGGGGTTTCCGGAGATATGGAAACGGCAAAGCCACCCCTTGCCCTGTCTCCTGATGTGAACTTCGGTACTGAGAAGAACCTGCACATCCCGGAGAAAAGCAAAACGGCTTGTAAGTCCGAGATCACATCTATAAAGCCTAATAAAGCCCTTTGTTTGTTTATTCAGTGTACGACCATGTTGCTCACGGAAAACAACAGATTTTTAGGTGTAAAATGCTTTCACTTTAACCATCTTTGAGCCAACTGATGATGACCAAAAAGCTGATGGTATATGTTCCATGTTTCCTTCCACAGCGCAGTCAGAAACCAAGCGGCTCCGTAAACCAAGCAAAAGGCTGTTGGAGTCGACAGAAGAGTATGAACAAATATTCGCCCCAAAGAAGAAATTTAAGAAAAATGCAGAGCTTTCCAAGACGGTAACATTTTATTCATCTTTATATGTCTTTGGAAATTTTCAGTGGGAAAACAACTGGTCCTATTTAAGAGTCATATAACAAAAACAAGGATCACTGGATTCACTTTTGGAATGCTTTACTGAATTTTAACAGTATAATGTATATAGTGCACACAGTTAAAATCTTCCAAAAGTATACATATGTATCTGTAAGTTACTTTTAAGGGTTAAATGAACACAAACGGATGATGGGAAAATGCTGAGCAAACTCAGCTGACCTTGATTTTGGATCAAGATGGCAAGACTATTAAAGAGGGTTTGTTATTGGTGCATGGACGCTGGAGTTCAGTCACAAACTAAACTGGCTAGTGTCAGAAGTTATAATATGAAGCACACACTCTCTTGACCATCATGCTTGTACATGATTGTGATATGTAAAGAAAACCTCATTCTCAGGTGGCTGAGAATGTCACTGAGAGGCCGATTGGGGAAACAGAAGGTCTCAGGGTTGATTCCCGGCCCTACCAATGGGTTGGAATTGTCCCTGAACAAGACATTTATCCCTTAACTGCTCCCCTCAAGTCTGACCTGAATACTGTCAATTCAGGTCATCATTATACAGTGTCAGAGGGATGTTATATCAGAAGGGTTGTAGTGCATGAACACCTCATTACAAAGACTAAAGGTACATTTGCGAATTCAGTGGTGCAAAAAAAAAAAGAAAAACCCATAGGCACTGGTTTACAGAGATGTAAAAACAAGTGATATGGTCCAATGAGTCATCCGTCTCCACAAGTGGGCGAGTGCATGTGTGGTGTACACCAAGAGCCTGATGGCTTGACCCTGCCAGTGAGAGGTCTGGTGACTCTGTTATGCTGTGGGCAAGGCATTATCATGGCATGCTTTCAGTCCACTTAGGGGAGGGGCCCTGCAAATTAATTAATAAAATTACATATGTACATTATGATATAAGACTACTTTATACTCTGACATATGATGTCTCGTGACCCGAAAATAGCTGTTCTATAAACTCACCACACAGTGCATTGTGAGCTTGTAGATCTGACAGCATAAATAAAGCACAAGTATTTTCATATTCCCACTCACTCACTCCCCACGAATAAGCGACTGACCTTCATGAAATTAAATTAATTGATTTAACAATGCAATAGGCTCAGGCAGGCGAAATCACAACATATGGTTACATTTAGAATAGTTTGTGGAAAGGTAGAGCTCTATTGCGTACACAAATGGAACATGCGTAGCACATTTGTGCTTTATGACCAGTCAATGTTTTATTTTATTTTTATTTCCTGAAAAGTAACCATTTTGGACATGCAAGGTTTATGCCCGGCAGAGACAATATTCTGAAAAAAATGTGTGTGTGTGTGAACACAGACCATGTTGTATTACATTGATGTCCACATTAGTCACCGGAATTGTTTTTTTTTTGTTTGTTTGTTTTTTGCGTCCCACAGGGTACTAGTCCAGTAGGTGATAAAGTTAGGCAGCAGACAGCAGGGTTGCCGTCGCCCCTCCATCTCAGCACCACTCCGGGTGCTGTCACCTCCAGCTCCATATCCTCCCCACCCCCCTCCCCCACCCCCTCTGCTGGGCTTTCTGTGCAGCCAGACAAGCCTCCAGCAGCACTGGAAGATAGCCTGTCCCAGGACGAGGCCCCGGCTGTGGCACACCCAGTGACCCCAACGCAGCCCTGTCCCGTCACAGAGGCAGCGGACAACCCTCATCTACCTCTGGACGTTGGTGAGTTGTGAGTGTGTGTGTGAGTGAGTGAGACAGACAGACATTTTGTTCATATTATCATCAACCCTTCCGTTCTGTAGTTTTTGTATGTGTGGAATGACATCACATATCAATCTTTGGTTCATATTAATTCAGTTAGCCAATGTAATTCTGTTTTGACAGAAATAAAACTTCCTAATGATAATATTACCGGTAAGTAATATAGTAAGCTAAGCATTATGTTAATGATAACATAGCTTACTCTATCGCAACTCTTGTTGGCAAGCAACACATCATATATTACAAGTATGCGTTAAATTGAAGCAACTGATACAGAACAGATGATTTTAGTGGATTATATATCTATTGAAAGATTTGCACAAGTACCATTATGTTATGTATATCTGGATATTCACATTGTTCATTGACATATATTTATTATATTTGTATGATGTAGAATAGACTGATGCTGTAATCCAAGTTTAAAATGTATTTCTTGAGAAATCCTTCAAATGTAAGAACGGTTGTATAGGTAGTAAAAAAAAAGTGTTTGTATCCCGTAGCTCCTGTAAACCAAGAGAGGAAGAGGCCGAGGAAGTCTTTGCACAAGGTCCTGGAATGCACCATCGAAGAAGTTTCTGTTGATCCTACAAAGGAGAAGGTATAGCCAAGAGACCAATAGCAAGAGAGGCCAACTTGCTTTACTTCCCGGTTTCTGCGTGAAGGGGGCGGGTACAATATTAGGAGACCGGAAGAATTTTGGAGTCTATTAATTTCCAATGGGAGAATGAACGTGAACACAGCTCATGATCCATTCCTTAACTCCATGGACACTAAATACTGCACCCAATCATCACAAGACACACAATGTTTCCAATATATTCATACTAAAATGGCTTCTTTTAGCGAGACAAATCAGGAGAAATTCCACTTTGTTATCGACCTTTCTTTAACAAACTCTCGTGAGATTTGAGAGGAGTCAGGAACAGTCCCCTCAGTCTTTCTGTCCATCTGCAATTTGATGGATGACACATAGGGGGCTCTGAGAGGAGAAAACCATGCCTACTTAGACCATTTGTAGGATTTGTGTAACATTTCGCCTCTAGTGGCGCCAATGAGGTTGGCCCATCTTCATACCTGAATAATCTTTGGGTATAGTATACCTTCAGACCAAATAGACATTACCCAATAACTACAGTACGTGCTGTGATCCATGGGTGGTTGTTGCAGTACCCTTGAGAACATTTTTTTGTTCTCGTTATCCAGGAGGAGGCAAAGAGACACAGTGGAGTTACCTCAAAGAGCAAGCCAGAAGTCACAGTCACTCAGGTATTACCAAAACTCTTAACCGCTTCAACTCTAGTGGGTCTACTCTTCATGACATAATAGTCAAACATTCAGGAAAAAAGCAAACTCATATGTGAGTTTTTCTATGGTTTAAATGTGGCTTACACACATGCAAGTCATGTATTGGGCTGGTGGGTTAATAACTAATGGAACTAATGGGAGCTAGTCACCTGTGCATGATTAAGCTAGCTGCATACTACACCAGAGCAACCAAAGTCAGTTTGGTTCGGGAGGGCTTCCAAATGAAAAAACATGTACCCGTTTTGTACTACATCATCTTGTATGTCTTGCTGTGAAACCAATTACCCTCAGAGGACAAATAAAGGTGTTTTGCACAGGTTGAATCTGTGCAGAAGGAAGTGCCTGCACACAGCACGTCGGCTGACACCATCACTGCTGTCCAGCATGTCCTCGCCACCTCTATAGCCTCTGCACCTCCAAGCCCACCGGGATTGAAAACGCCCAAACAGGAAATGGACATGGAGTGCTCCAGCCTTGGGGAGAGACAAGGCCCAGCCAATGGACCGCTAACTCCCAAACCTGAGGTAACCTGTTATGTAACTCTCAAGTCAATTCAGTTTGTAAATTCTTGCATGGTCACGATGACCCCATCTGTAAGAGCTGAATACTTGGTCCTTGTGCCAGTAGAACAAAGGTGTGCCTGAGTAACTGTAACAGGCTCAATGGTAAGAGGAGGGACAACTGCAGGTTTCCTTCGAAGTTGTCTTAATTTCTGTAATAGCAGATTAAACAGAATATAAACTCTGCTTAATTGTCACAAGTGTAAAAAAATAAAAATTATAATGTGTTAATTTCTGTATTGTACTAGCTCCATCATTATTCTTGAGAGCTAGAAAGGGATAGAGAAGGAAACATTTCAGATATTGTAAATATGGCAGTGTGAAATATATATACTGTACATAAGGTGCATGGAAAATATCAATAAAATGTGTTAAAAGTAGCGTGGTCATTGCAGATGTCTGCTGGAAAGGAATATGTAGCTTAAACGAAAACTAAACTTAGGTAGATGTGATGATGATGTAACTCCAACTATTAGAGGTACAGTATCTTCAGTGGATACTCCGTAACTGCACAGACCAGGTCTCTACCAAAGCGTCAGTTTGCTTTCCTGTTGTCACCAAAAGTGACATTATTCCTTATTATTTCTCTCTCTTTCTTCAGGTGTCCTGTCCCAGCTTGAATGAAAGCTGCTTCTCCCCGATGGAGTTGAAAGGGAAGACAGCAGCAACCTTGAAGGAGAATGTCTGTCAGGTAAGACGTTCGCCCACACCTGTTGTTTTTGTTTGTTTCATTTTTAATGTATTTATTTATTTGATTTGAGTTTATTTGAACTGAGCATATAGAGTAGCTACTGCTAATTTCCATCACTGTAAACCATAGCCTCTTGGGGCTTCTTTCTTTACAAAATAGAATTTTACAACTCAACATATCTCCGGAAGAGGCCTCCTTCTAGTTTTGTCGTGTATGAAGGTTTTCTGCAGGACTTCAGTTTGACACTAGCCTGGGTAAACCGACTCCCCCTGCTGGGCAGCATTTTTGCATGCTGCCTGGAGGGTGAGTCTGGTTAAATCCTCATAGAAACTCCTTAGCCCGGCGGTATCAGATTCTGAGTCTGAGCTAAGGAGCCAATCAGCGACCGCGCTCGGGGCTCTGTGATTGACAGCGCCTGTTGGCCAATCTACTACTCCCGCCCCACGGCTAAGCAGCCACACGGGATCATGCCAGACTCTCCCCCCCCAGGCAGAATGCAAAATTTTGTCGAGGGGGGGGGGGGCGGTTTACGAGGCTAGTCTGACACACCCTTTGGCCTTATTGTGTTAAAAGTTGTACCAAGTTGTGGTCAAGTAGCCAGTTTCAGTGTGTGGTTTTGTGTCGTTCTGCAGGTCTGTGAGAGGACGGGAGAACTTCTGGTGTGTGAAGGCCAGTGCTTTGGAGCCTTTCACCCACAGTGTATTGGCCTTTCATCGTCTCCTAGTGGGAAATTCCTCTGTCATGAATGCACTACTGGTGGGTGCACGTTATTCTTGTGGTGGTGTTGTGACCAGTCATGATGTGGTGTTCAAGAAAATGTCTTTTAAAATATCTTACAAATATTCTTTCTAGCCAGATAGGATTTGACTCATTTGGTTTCCAGTAAGAGTTCATTTTGCGACAACACAGGCTAAACGTAGGCAGAAGATGTGCTTGCTGACGGCGTCCCGAGCCCATCGGCCTTTGCCGCATGTCTAATCCCCATCTCTCTCCCACCTTTCCTGTCACATTACTGTACACGATCAAATAAAGGCCCCAAAAAAACTATTTTCGGAGATTCTGAAGTACCGTACATACCATTAGGCTCCTGCCTAATAGTATTTGAAAATTGTGGGAGACAACACATTTGTTGCCGATCTGGAAACAACCCCTGTTTTTTGTTGTTTTGTTTGTCATTAGTTTTGCTTCTTCTCCTCAGGTGTTCACACATGCTTTGTGTGTAAGAAGTCAGGTAACCGGGTGAAGCGCTGTATGATCCCTCTGTGTGGGAAGTTCTACCATGAAGACTGCATTCTGGCTAACTCGGTCACACAGCCACAGAATAAAGGCTTCCGCTGCCCGCTGCACGTCTGTCTGGCCTGCCACATCACAAACCCGCATAACCTCTGCACCTCCAAAGGTAAGCTCTTAAGCCACAAAAGAAACACAATCTATCTATACATTCCAGGAATCTACGTTTCTTTTGCATATGTCGTTCATCCGATCGACTTCACACTTGCTGGGTTTAATGCTAAGGAGTCAGCACACATGGAAGTACAGCGTTGAGTGAAGTCGTGGAGATCTTCAGAACCGGCCTGCGCCAAACAGCAGACATGCCCGAATCAAACGGGCATTGCAACAATAATACAAAATTATAGTAATGTTTTTTTATGACTTACCCTATATTTGACTTTATATTTGATTGAAATGTTTATCTAATTTATACACAGTAGGAGGACATTATGATAACGATGTTGGTTAATGTTTTGGTCAATTCGCAAACCACACACAACTGGAGAACTAAGTGATGATTAGGTTAACTAGAAAAGTGTGCTCCATGGAGCATGGTGAAGACCCAAGGGAACAAATGTTTTGATTGTATGACCTACCATTATAGTTATAGACACGTTCAGAAACGGGTCTCATTTATGGAGACAACGTATTTCCTGTGGGCGGAGACGAGATATCTGCCGTGTAACACCGCACCTCTCCATCTACAGTGAATGGAAAAGTCAATTGTGACCGTCGTCAGCTCACGTTACGCTATTTACTAACACTATACCTTTACAAAAATGCCCCCCAGAAATCGGGATGAACCTGTGTAGTCTATGGCTGCTCAAACATTCAACTTAGAGAGAAACGGGATGTCAAAAAATACTCTGCGGTGCGGAGACCAGAGCCATATAGAGTAATGGTTGTGACGAAGCAGTGAATGTCCTGAAAGATACATAACGTCAGTTTTACTCAATACCCCAATATTTCTGTTGTATGAACACAAGGCTGCTGTACTTTATACATCTTGTTTTAAATGCTTAGTGTGAGGTCTAAATTACAGCAGCCTTGTGTTCATACAACAGAAATATTATAGGACAAAACCTGTTATAGCACCACCATGAGGACAATTTGAAAAATGTAGGTTGGCTATTCTACTTGGCTTAGCCCTATTGGGAATGTGCACGAAGAGTTTGAGGCATTCCATTCATAACCGGCCACTCCTGCAAACTTTGGAAGCCAGTCCTAGATAATAGAATATGAAAAATTGGATAGATCCATCTTGATCACATGACTATAGGAAACTGTGTACCGATTGGTGTGATGTTTGGGTTAGGCTTAGTAAAATCAAAAATCAACCTCCTGGTGGTGCTGGGCTGAAAGTACAGGCACTCGGGCAGATATATATATATTTTGGCCTCTAGGAAGTGTGCGTGCAAAGGTTCACACCGATTGGTCCAACGGTGCCGGAGATTTTCTGCCTGTCCACAGACAGTTAGAGGAACACACATACACACAGACACACAGACTGACGGACAGGGGTAAAAACATAGATGCATTTTCATTGGAAACCAACGAAATGTATCCCATGCTCATCATCCTGATGAGCATGGGAAGAATCTGAGAAGAATGTCTACGCACAGTGGCTGTGTTGCTTTGAGAAGGCAACAGCGCCCACATGGTTTTTGTACATCATCTTGAACATCTGGTCCAAGAAAAAGTTGACTGAAGAAGCAAGGTATTTGAGTATATTGTTTGCTAAATACACTATGCTGAATATCGAATCTCCTTTGTATCCTATTGTGTAGGTCGACTGGCTCGCTGTGTACGCTGCCCTGTGGCCTACCATGCTAATGACAACTGCATGGCTGCAGGCAGCTTGGTGCTGGCTAACAACAGCTTCCTCTGTCCAAATCACTTCACCCCTCGCAAGGGCTGCAAGAACCACGAACACATAAATGTCAGCTGGTGCTTTGTCTGCTCTGAAGGTAAGACTTGTCTTGTGTAATTATATTAAATTGGTTTGTTTTATTGAGGCGTCAGGGCGATGCATGGGGTAAAGTTCATGCTCGCCACCATGGTGACTGGGGCTATAATTACTATACCAGGGTTTCTGGCTTGGCCGGGCGCTGCAATGAACATACAAACGTACTTGTTCATGTCAGTGGGTGGTGCTGGCATTCTCTGTCGTTGCACTGGCCACTCCTGCAGGTTGGTCAGGGTGGCTGTTCAGCAGGGCCAGGGAGTGGACCTGTGAGGGATTATCTATGCATAATAATCATGATGATTTTTTTCATTTTTATAGCGCTTTTCCAAGTGCCAGTGTTAATTAATTCGTACATTTGGAGGTGAAGTGGCGAAAAGTCAACGCCTCACTTCCCGCCTCACTTCCTACATTCACACACTGTGGGGCGCAATGTGGGGTTCAGTGTCTTGCCCAAGGACTCTTCGACATGTGGACAGGTGAGCAGTTTCTTTGTGAAACTACTCACCATCAGGAGAAAATATGCCTCTGGTGACGTCACATGTATCGGAGACATTGATTCCTCTCCACACACACATTTCTGTGTTGTCACTGCTACTGACTCACCTGCCAGTGAGTAGACCTGACCAGGAGTACTTCGTTCTACTCAACATACTCAACATTCCCTGCTGACTGGGAGCCCGACTTAACCTCCCCAGCACACAGGCCAGATGTGTTTATGTAGAACCCACAACCTCCGCAATGGTGGGAAGGCACTTTACCACTGTGCCACCCGAGCGCCTTGGTTTATCTGTATGGACTGGTGCTGTAACATTATACTGTGGTTTTACAAGGGGCATTGAGGTACGGTACTGTAACGTTTTACTGTGGTGTTACAGGGGGCAGTCTGCTGTGCTGCGAGTCCTGTCCTGCTGCATTCCATCAGGAATGTCTGAATATCGAGATGCCTCACGGCAGCTGGTTCTGTAACGACTGCAAAGCTGGGAAGAGGCCGCGCATCAAGGACATCCTGTGGGTCAAATGGGCTCGTTACAGGTGAGGGCAGGTTAAATATTTCACTTTCACTCACTTTCACTTCAAAAATAGCAGATCTACAAGCTAAAGCATTGCATTGTGGCATGTTGTGATCTCTCATCTTGCAGATTAGCTCCCTTATCTACTTTTGTGGAACTGTAGTATGACAAAGTAGGGTATTAGATTACAAAAAAGTTCAATAGAGATCCAAGATCTCTGGCGGCAGCAACATTACGCTGATCTGTGTTTAGGTGGTGGCCTGCTGAAGTTTGTCTCGCCAAAGATGTTCCAAACAACATCCTGAGGATGAAACACGAAGTGGGCGAGTTTCCGGTACAATTCTTTGGGTCCAAAGACTTTGTGTGGACGTACCAGGCCCGGGTCTTCCCGTACATGGAGGGTGACACGCACAACATAGAGAAGATGGGAAAGGGGGCTGATGCCATCTACAAGAAAGGTAAATTGTCAACCATTGTACTGGTTGCACAATGTATATATGCTGACCTATTACACTGCGGCACCCAAGACGAATTGATAATGAAAATAATCAATATAATTAGTTGCAGCCATAGAGGTTGCAGCCCTAGATGATGTCTAGTTTATTATAAGATGATGATGAATTATAATTTATTATCAATAACATTTAATCAATGTCTAAATCATCATGTCTTGTGTTCTTAGCACTGACTGAAGCAGCTGATCGGTTCAGGGAACTACAGACGGAGAAGGAAACGAGGCAACTACAAGAGGACCGAAAGAACGACAAGAAACCTCCTCCATTCAAACACATCAAGGTATCGTTTCGAAAACCAACATACACGTGTCTGTTTTATCACGCACTCGAGGAGGTTCAACAAAGCTGTGTTCTGTTGCTTTACTCAGGTGAACCGACCGATAGGAAAGGTGCAGATCATCACGGCTGACTTGTCGGACATCCCGCGGTGCAACTGCAAGGCATCGGACGAGCACCCGTGTGGCCCAGACTCCGAGTGCATCAATCGCATGCTGATGTACGAGTGCCACCCTCAAGTGTGTGCGGCTGGAGATCGCTGTGAGAACCAGACCTTCACCAAACGTCAGTACACCGTTGTGGAGATCTTCAGGACGCTGTCCCGGGGCTGGGGGCTCCGCGCCCCCACCGACATCAAGAAGGTCCGTGGTTTAGGAGAAAGCAGCGGGAGGGTTGTTTATCTTAACCTTGTAAATGTCAATTAAAATGACATGTCATCTCATTCTTTTCTCCTCCTTTCTATTCTTTTTCTCGTGCACAGGGGGCGTTTGTGAACGAGTACGTGGGAGAGGTGATCGATGAGGAAGAATGTCGAGCCAGGATCAGACATGCTCAGGAGAACGACATCTGCAACTTCTACATGCTTACACTGGACAAGGTGAGGCTGTGATGGGGATTGAAAGTAATGATTGAATGATAATCTATGACTTGATTGAATTGTAATGCAATGTAATGCATTTAAACTAAAATGTGAATATTTGTTAGAAAAGAAATGTAAGTAAGACTTGCCAAGCCACATAGGGAAGAGCTTATCTCCTGTTTCTGTAGAGTGAGGCAGCATAATGTGCAAGTACACCCCCTGGACATGACTCTAGAATGTCATAGGGATTTAATTTACCACAATTCAACCCTTGATGCTGAGTGCCAATTTTAGTCCGGCTGGACACTCTAATCGCAAGGTCTTTTTCTTTTTAGAAAGGTGCTACACCAATAAATATCTTGTTGCAATCAAAAGCTATCACTTAACCCAGGATGTGTATTGTTGTGACACCAGGACCGGATCATTGATGCCGGGCCCAAGGGCAACCAGGCTCGCTTCATGAACCACTGCTGCCAACCCAACTGTGAGACCCAGAAGTGGACAGTGAATGGAGACACCCGGGTGGGCCTATTTGCTCTACAGGACATCCCAAAAGGTCTGTAATTTTCTTTTCTATTGAGCTGGCCTACACACTTGTTCTCTATTGAGTTGGTCCTGATTGTTCACTGTGTCTAAGGCCCCTTCTACACTGGCAGCCAAATCCAGCCTGAATCAGATCTGTGGCACATCCAGATCGGATTGCCTATGTCATTACCATGGTAACCAAAGCAGATATGGCGACGCAGGGCGGCTTTGGGTTGCCATTCTAATCAGTCTGAACACTAAAATCTGATCTGATCTGATCACTTGCAAATGCAGTGTGAACAGTCGGGCCAAAAGATCGGATTTGAGAAATGGATTTGGCTGCAGTCTAAAGGATGCAGGTGATTTGTTGAAATTCATCATCTGTGGCATGCTAATGCACTTTATCCAAACAGGTGTGGAGTTGACGTTCAACTACAACCTGGAGTGTTTAGGCAACGGGAAAACGGTCTGTAAATGTGGAGCTCCTAACTGCAGTGGTTTCTTGGGCGTCCGACCAAAGGTAAATACATAATCTTTATTTAGGTACTAAAAATATTGTTTTTTTTTCATGAGAAAATAAAATGCTAGGTACAGCAAATTACAATCCAAACTAAATAATTATAAATACCAATGAGAACGATCACATTGTTTTACATCTCCTCGGGGTGGCTTGCTCATGTTAGAGGTCACCAGCCTAGTAGGTTCTGCTCAAGGTGTCTTCCTGTTAAAGAGGAGTTTTTCCTTTCCACTGTCATCAAATGCTAGATCAGGAGGGAAGCACAATTGGTCTCTGCTCTATAATTAAAGTGTTTTAAGACAGTTTGTTTAATTGAGTTAAATTTGTCCCATTGTCCATCAAAATAAATCTGATATAATTTGAAAGCTCTCTCTCAACCCGATGTACAAAATGTACCATGTCTGAGATTGGCAAAATGCTGCAGAACAATCTTGTAGACCTCCAGTGTCTCAATGTCTCTCAGAACAAGCCGCCAGCAGAGACACCGAAAGAAGGGAAAAGGAAAGTTCCTATGAAGAAGAAGAGCAAGCCGGAACTGACGAAGGAGCGTGAGGATGAGTGTTTTAGCTGTGGCGACGGTGGACAGATTGTGTCCTGTAAGAAACCTGGCTGCCCAAAGGTCTACCACGCTGACTGCCTCAACCTGTCCAAGAGACCTGCAGGCAAGTGATCTGAAAGCGATTTGCTGGTTTGAGATATTTTTTTATTTAAATTTGAAGCCTTTATTCTGAAACATAACAATGACATTACATCTGAAGGACAGTGTGACTGGAACGAGAACAAATCATGAATCAATTAGTAAAAAATACACAAAACGGGAGTGTTGGAGGATAATTCGAAGTGACGAATATAAAAGAAAATACATTCTTTTGAAATTCATTAATTTCTTGCTAAGTTCCTCAGTTCCGTGAGAGCTGCAACGGGGTTCCGGTTGCTCTCTTTACATAATTATTATCAAATTAATAGCAAATGTCATTGCTAAAATGTTCAGACGTTTTAGACTGTACTGACTGATTTTGTGCACCCCTAGGGCGATGGGAGTGTCCATGGCACCAGTGTGACGTGTGTGGCAAGGAGGCGGCCTCCTACTGCGAGATGTGTCCCAACTCGTACTGCAAGGAGCACCGCGAGGGCATGCTCTTCATCTCCAAGCTGGACGGTAAACTCTCCTGCAGCGAACACGACCCCTGTGGCCCTGACCCGCTGGAACCGGGGGAGATCCGCGAATATGCGCCCAACACCGCCCTCATG